>BEHA01004982.1:78970-100886 GCA_002897215.1 Eschscholzia californica subsp. californica
AACCCCTTCCCAAACACAAACCCTAAAGCTAACCCTAATCCCTCTCATATCTCTGCGCCTCTGTCTCTCTGCGCCTCTCCGTCTCTAACTCAAACAGAAACTTCACTTAACCCTAACTTCACTTAACCCTTTCATCAACAAATGTTGAAGTTCTTGATGGTGATTGTCTTATCGGGCAAGCAGTAGTTCCTGATTACGTTTGGTGGGAAAACCCTAATTTGGATTGTTGAAGCAAACTAGAGTTTGGTGGAAAAACCCTAATTTGGGTTGTTGAAGCAAATTAGGGTTTGGTGGAAAAGCCCTAATTTGGGTTGTTGATGATTAGTGCAAGTTCGAGTGGGATCTATAGCTTTTTTTATTCCTTTTGATTTACTTGCTCTCTTTCATTGTTCATAAAATTGTTCTAGGTTTGGGAGTGTATCAGGAGAAAGGGTTTGGATTTTTTTTTTCTAGGTCTTCAACTGCGATTTGATAAGTATCCCGATTGGAGAGTTTGAAATATGAATTTAAGATCTTCTGTTTAAGCTCAATCATGGCGAAATGGGTAGAGAGAGAAGAGGGTGATTTTGTTGTTGCTAGAGTTGTGGTTGTTGATGATGATACAGGACTTGTTGATGATGTCTGTGTTGGAACTTAGGGTATTCTTTTGAAATGTTCAGCGTAAATGTTTATGCCAATCTTTTTCTTTTGAAATGTTCAACGTAAATGTTTATGTCAATTGATCACTACTAATCTCAATGCACCTGACACCAACAACAAAAATAACATTAACTCATTTTTTATGAGATAACATTAACTCATTTACTACGGTTATCTTGGTTCAGTGTGGCAGACCAAACATGTCAATTAAGACGTCAAGCGTGACATGTGTATCAAATGAACTTTCTTTATAGAAAAATTCGAAGACTAGGGCCAACATTCTATCTTTAGCAGAGGGGTGCTCCTGGTTAACTCCAATGATGGATCAAAGACTTGAGCCCTCTCTCTTCTACCCATTTTAGGTATGGCTACAACAGAAGCGTCTACACAAACAAGGGCTTTGTAGGCTACATGTAATATCAAGGGCTCTTAAGCTTCGCCAATTCATTCGGATAAGGAGATTCTGTCATCGACGAGCTATCTTAAACATATTAGGGTATGAGTTCCGTTCCATTGCTTACTCACAAGGTGTACAAACAACTCTTAACCGTACGGGTTGGGAACTCAGCGGGCAGCTATAGTGTCCTCTTAAGGATTTCTGAAATAACTACCACCACCTCATTTCAAATATCCAAGTTAAGTTTTGTATTGGAGACGGTTTAATAATAAAAACTCTATGTGACACTCCAAATTTTAGAGTGTAATTGTTGCATCTCCAATGCAAAACTAAAACAAAAAAAACTCAAATTGTCCTATGTGTCAAAGCTCAATTGAGTTTCTCTTTCTTGGATGACAATGTTGAGATATTCAATTCAAAAAACATCTCCAACCCAACACTCTAAAAACTAAAAAATAACTTAGGTGTGGGTAGATTTGCTTTTACTATTAAGTGGTTAATTGAGATCGTTAAAAGAAATCTTGAATTTCTTCTTGAGATATCTCAATATTAAATGATGCCACGTCATTTTGAGATCCATAAAAAATGTTACATTGTAGAGAGTATTTTTCAAAAAATTCTAGGTGACACTTTGAGTTCAATTCATTATTGCATTAGAGATGTTCTAAGCGTTAATTATGTTTGGCCTCCAATTTGTGATCAATTGGTCATTCTGGACCCCGCATGGTTACTCGTTTGGCCGCTGAAGTCCAAGAAAAATGTTTTTTTTTTCTCGATCTACCCTTGTGATATAAACGGGCTTTTCTAGGCCCATTTTGGTTTTGATAAATGGGCTGAGCCATTCAATTTGGACATAGACAAAATCATAAGACAAAAGTAATGAAAATTGTTCTCAAGACTGAAATTAGTAATTTTTGGGAGGAAGATGAAGATGATGAAATTATCGATTTTCATAGTTAGTTTAACATGGGCAATCATAATCAGTGATGGAATTGAGACACCAGAATTCACAGTAATCCACTCTGAATCTGATTTTGAAATCAGACTTTACAGAGATTCTTCTTGGATGTCAGCTCCTGTTCAAGAAATTTCTTTCGAAAAAGCAACTAGACAAGGTTTTCACAGGTAATTCTTTCATGGGTTATCTATATTTTCCTTAAAAAAACTGAAATTTCTTTTCTCTTTGATCTGGAAATGACCAAAACTAGTAAGGGTTGTTGAAATGTTTTTGTTTTCCAAGGGTTTCTAAGGAACCCAATGGTAAATTTAGGGGTTTATTTAAAGGAATTTGAGTTTGAGTTTGATTTTGACTTTTTTAGTTTGATGATGAAATTAACTACTCATTTCAAAGTAAGTTTGTGAATTTTGGTATGGGTTTCTAGTGAAGGATGAATTTTGAGAAGATTTCATTTTGGTTTGAAGAATTGATCAATTAATTAGCTAGTGATTATTGGTAAGATAGTATGAGATTAAGATATGGATTTCTCTATAATTAGTGAAACTTGAAAGATTAATGAAAAATTGTAAGTATCACATCAAATATGTGGAGTAATTGCTACTTAGATTTGAAAGAATTCTCAGTCAATTGTTTTTCCGAAAAGGGGTTGGCTTTCTTGCAGTCGAACAATGTGCACGAAGGTGCTCGTTATTTCGCCTAATATATAGTATGTCCTATTTTAGACAATCTTACCTCTTTGCACAAATGTATTGGCTCATATTGAGATTTGAAGAGATTAAGAAACTCTCGTTTGGGTTAGTTTTGTTACTTACTTATTGGTCATTACCTCCAACTCTTCATCAAAAATGCCTTAAAACCTTTTAAAGAGTATCTTTTTTAGATGGTAATGTAAAAGGCTTGTTGAGTGGGTGAAATCTATGCTAGTCCGTTGGATGAGTTGGGGTAGGGTGGTTACCAACTTGGTTTCTGCCCTCCAGTTCTCAGGTTCGAGGCACTGCTGGTTTCATATTCTCTGATATGCTAACGAGTACAAAAATAGAACTATCTTATTCACGAAAGTCAGGGTTTGTGATGAACTTTTTGTATGATATTTATGATCGTTCTTAGTGATCCTTACTCTTTAGAATGCGGTACAATGGAATTTCGATGTGTAGTTATTGAGAATGAATACAATTAGTAGATAACATATCTTAGTGGTCTCATGAGATAACCTTCGAAAACTTGGACTAGAGAACATAGGGCTCGAGCCCGACTAACTCTGTTGTATCCTTTATTTTCGTCTTGCAGGTTATTCCAATACATCCAAGGTGCCAATTTGAACAACTCTCGAATCAGAATGACAGCTCCTGTTTTAACAAGCATTGTCCCTGAAGCTGGACCCCTCCACTCATCCGCCTACTTAGTTCGATTCTACTTGCCGATTAAGTTCCAAGCCACACCACCCGTTCCCCTTCCTGAACTAAACCTTCGGCCCAACTCTTGGGCAAGTCACTGTGTTGCTGTTAGGACGTTCTCTGGATTTGCGAGGGACGGAAATGTTGTTAAGGAAGCAGAAAAACTAGCTGTTAGCTTGAGCAGGACAAAGTGGGCAAATATAACTTCTGGTGCAAGTAAGTATGCTTATTCTATAGCGCAGTATAATTCACCATTTCGGTTTATAGGGCGTGTTAATGAAGTCTGGGTCGATGTTTCTGGATCAAAAACTGAGGGTTGCCAATCCGACAGCATAGCTGCATACTAAGAGATTTTAGAAAACTGTATCGTTGTAAGTATTTCAAGCTTCCATTATCTTGTCAAATAAAACCACTTCCATGATATAGTATCGTTGTGAGGCAAATCACAAATGTCGAACGAAATGATACTCTTTTAGAATCATTTGTTGCTTTTGGTTATTTCTGAAGGATTTCTATACTGGAATCGTATTATGATTTTGCAGTATATACCAAAGGTTTGTACTTTGTCAAGGTGCTTTTCTGCAATGCAATATGTTGGGTTCAAATGGTTCCATTAGCCGTGCAACAAGAACAATTGCGTAGCTAAATATACCCGTCTGGAGCGGGCTTGAGTTGGGGTTTTAAGCCCGTGCCAGCACCAGCTACGAGTAGAACACGAGACACAAACCAGATCAAATAAGAGTCCTTGATTGGTCACTGGAGTCCTCCCCATGAAAGACAAACCCAGACGGGAGCTTGGTTCGCACGAGAGGGGTCACGGTGGTAGGGGAGGATGATAGTGAAAAGAAAAAAAGACGGAGAGGTGAAAGAGAGATCAAATATAAATAAATTTTATTTTGAAGTCCTCAAAATATGATGTCCTCAGACTTAAAAAGTCATTTAGGTTAAATTAGATTGATCACTTCAAACCAGCAGCCTAATAGAATCCTATTAGAAAATCTGAGTTAGAAAATATAGTAGTAATAATTCTGTTGCTATATGTAATTGAAATATCTTTATAACAGTCAGATTGAACAGATGAGTATTGAGGAAAGAAATTCAAGGAAAGAAAATCAAGGAGAGATTTTATTTCCAATTGGAATTTCTCTTTCCACTTTTAAAAGGGATTACTCCTTTCTAAATCATTATTATAAGAATTGACAAACTATATTGTTCACTGCAAAACCTAGATCGAAAATCATGAGTAAGGAGATTGAAAAGCTAGATAGTGGTGGTGCTCATATTTGGAACCCTACTGCTACTAGTAGTATGGTGATTGATCATGACTTATTAGCATTCGAGATATTAAGCAGACTTCCAGTACAGTCGTTGATGCGGTTTAAATCTGTAGGTAAACATTGGCATAACTTAATTCAATACGATTTACACTTTCATGATTTACATTTTACTCGGTCCAAAGGTAATCAAATGCTCCTTGTTGATAAGCATCATAGAATAGGACTATATAATATGAAGAAGGTAGCGACTTTATCTTCAATGCATCTACATGAACGTGTAGCAGAAAGTCAACCTCATAACATAAAAAAAACATATTGTATGGATCGCTTAATATCTGTAAATGGTTTGATATGTTTTCGCAAGAAGTCCAACTTAAACTCCATTTTTGTGTACAATCTTAGCACTAAAGAGAAAAAGGAATTGGGCTTAATAAAAGAATTGTGTACCAAGGATGTGGTTGGAATATATGGATTAGGATTTGATCCTATCACTAAAGTACATAAAGCCATTCGTATATGGTATTTATACTCAAAATTGTGTACCGTTCGAAGGTCTTGCGAGGTATTTACACTAGGCAAAGATGATTCTTGGAGAAAGATTGATGAGATACTACCATGTGAGCTTGAGCATAATTGTTGTGTTTATACAAATGGTGTAATTTTTTGGAAGCCTCGTACTCATACAGAACAGAATATGAAGTTTATAGCGGCATTTGATGTTGGAAACGAAAAATTCAAAACGATCTCGATCCCTATTCCTATCGGTGACATATTTGATTTGTTAGAGATAGACGGATGTTTATCTCTTTTGGAGAGCAGCGCATACAAAAAAACTTTCAAGATGTGGATACTACGTGAAGATTCGCATGACAATGAGAAAAACAAGAAAAGTAATTGGATTGAAGAAACTATTCACTTTAATTGTAAAGGAAATGATCAGATTTTCCAAGCAAGACCCATTATAGGGACAGACCTAATTATTATTGGAGTTGCAGAGTATATAGCCATAAACAGAGAGGTATATGTTTACTATCATTATGACCGAAAAAAGAAGACATCTAAAGTGGTAGAAACTCTTGATCGGGCCTTATTAATCACAAGTTTTTTTCCAAGTATTTTCTCTCTACAAAAGCAAAAGTGAAAACACTTTTAAGTTTATAATTTTGCATTTTATAGACATTAACTGTGAGTTCCATCAAAAGTTTTTTTTTTTAGCTGAAAAGTTCGATTAAGAAACTTATATTTTCTGTGATTTTATCTAATTTAGGTCTCAAATATGCTATTATCTGTATTTTCCGCAAACAAGTGACCCAAGTAATACCTACGTTTACCATTGTTTTAATTCTTGTAAATTTTACATTGAAATCTAGGGCAAAGTGATCTTACGCACGCTTTTATCTTTATTTTCGGGAAACAAAGCCACGTAGGTATCACCATCGTATTTTATTGGTTTTTAGTTATGTGTAAACTCATTCATGTATATCTCTTTGTACCCTAGCCTAGAAATGTTTGTCATACTAATTGATGAAGTATAAGGTCGTGCGGTATAAGAGCCACAACTTATTTTCTCTCTCGATTCATTCACGGGTTTTTATAGTGGTCAAACCTCAGATTTCACTGCTAACTCTTCCCTCAATGGTCAGTATAATGTTCATCGTTCCGATTCCCCAACAATTGTTCTATAGCACAATATAATTCACTATTTCGATTTGACAGGCATGCTGACAAAGTCTAGGTCGATGTCTCTTGATAAAAAAATTGAGGGTAGCCATCCGACAGCGTAGCTGCCTAGATTAGCGTAACCCACTTGTTTGTGTATAAGGGGCACATAGTTAAGGTTCCACTGGAACTGAAGCAAGAGCTACTAGCCTAGTTCTTAAAAGAAGAGGTATATCGGTGTGAAACCTGGCTCAACTTTACTTGTTTAAAAAGCTTTTTCTTGAGGCTCCAGATTCGGAGTTGAATGATAAAGAGATTTCACAAAGTGTATCATTGTAAATATTTCAAGCTTCCATTATCTTGTCAAATAAAACTATTTCCATTATAGTTGTGAGGCAAATGTAGAACGGAATTATACCCCACTGGAATCGTGTTATAACTTTTCAGTGCACACCAAAGGCTTGTAGGTTGTCAAGGTACTTTTCTGCAATATGTTGGGTTCAAATGTTTCAACTAGTCGGGCCATGAGAACAAGCGTGTAGATGAAACCCGTCTAGAGCGGGCTTAGTTTAGGGTTTAAACCCGTGCCTCCACGACTACAAGTAAAATACGAGACACAAATCAGGTCAAATAATAGTCCTTATTTGGTCATTGGAGTCCTACCCAGGGAAGGAGAAACCCAAACAGGGCTTGGTTCGAGGTGTTACACGAGAGGGACAAAGTGGTTGGAGGACTGTCGGTTAGTGGTAAGGGGCGGTAATAGTGAAACAAAAGACAATGGGGAGTTGAAAGAGAGACAAAAATAAAAAATCACCCCTGCTAAATGGGTTGGCTTTCGAGGCCTACCACGTCAGCAAAGATGACATAGCTCGGCCACATTGGCAAGACTACTTCTCTCTCCTCACAGCCTGACCAATAAAGGACTATCATGACACTTTTAGGGTCGTGGTCCGCCTCGAAAGTCGGCCATTTAGTTTTTTTTTCAAAAATTTTTTCTTTTTTTTTTCTTTTTTTTTTGGAAATTAACTACGATCTACGATAGTCGTTACATTGGCATTGTTACATCAAAGATGTGATAAGCACGATAACTGCCGAATACAAACTCTTACAGAGAACGGGCCTATAGCCTAACTAAACTATGACCTAAAGCCCACCAACATTATTTATACCTTAATAACTCAAGTTCAATAATCCATTGAAACCACCTACTCTTGGAGTCGAACTTGGTACTCCAGAATTTTGGAGTTTATTATGTCAACACATTTGACTACTTGGCCCCCATTGGCAAGACTACTTCTCTCTCCTCACAGTTTGACCAATAAGGGACTATCATGTCACTTTTAAGGCGTAGTCGGCCTCGAAAATCGGGCCCATTTAGCCTTCTTTTTTAAATAAATTGTAGTCCTTAAGAAATGTAATTCCGACAGGAAACTGAAATAGTTAGAGAGTCAACTTAAAAAAGAACAATTTTGTTGCTATTTGAAATATCATAGAAACCCTCAGATAGATTTAATCTTGGAAAGAGATTCAACAAATTTGAGTATTGGGGGAGAAAATCAAGGAGAGAGATTTTATTTCCAATGGGAATTTATCTTTCCATCTATATAAGAGTATCTCCAATGCAAAACTCAATTGAGATCTTAAGATGATGTGGAAGCATTAAGTTTTAAGATGTCTCAACTAGAAACTCTATTTTTGAGATCTCTTTTGAGAGTCTTGAGTGTCTTAGTCATTAAATTTAATTTTTGGACCAATAAAAAGTCTTTCTTTCTCAACCACTTTTTCCTATTAAATGTATATGTGACATGTCTCTATTAGAGTGTTTTAGAGTGTTGCATTGGAGAATGACTTGAATTAGAGAAACTCAAGTTAGCCATATAGGAAAGAAAATCTCAATTGAGACTCAACACATAAGCCAATTAGAATTTTTTTTTGAGTTTTGCATTGGAGATGCTCTTAGGACTACTCCTTTCTAAGTCATTCTAAGAATTGATCACATTCACGGCAAAACATAGAGAGAAAAACATGACGAGAAACTCGAAGAAGAGGAGCTCGAAGAAGAGGAACTCGATTAACAAGGCGGATAGTGGTGCTCATATACGGAACCCTACTAGTAGTATGGTTCTTGATTATAATATTTTAGTATTCGAGATACTGAGCAGACTTCCGGTGAAGTCCTTGATGCGGTTTAAATCTGTAAGTAAATATTGGAAACACTCAATTCAATACAATTCACATTTTCATGATTTACAATTTACCCGGTTCAAAAGTAACCCAATGCTCCTTGTTCATAAGGGACATCCTGTAGTATCTTTTACTTCAATTCATCTTCATGAAGGTGTAGCGAAAGGTCAAGCTCATAACTTAATACCATTTTTATATGGATCCCTTAATGCTCGTAAATGGTTTGTTATGTTTTTGGAGCCTGACCAACATAAACTCCATTCTTGTTTACAATCTTAGCACTAGAGAGAAAAGGGAATTGGGCATAACAAAAGATGAGATAGAATGTCCTATAATTGGAAGATATGGATTTGGATTTGATCCTATCACTAAAGTATATAAAGCCATTCGAATTATGAAGTCTCGAGAGCTACTCGGGATGAGACTCAAAGGGTTTGTGAGGTATTTACAATAGGCAAAGATGATTCTTGGAGAAAGATTGATGAGAGAATACCATGTGAGCTCCAACATGATCGTCCTGTTTATGCAAATGGTGTCATTTTTTGGAAGCCTTGTCTTTATAGAGAGCACAATAACAAGTTTGTAGTGGCATTTGATGTTCGAAACGAAAAATTCAAAACGATCTCAATCCCTATTCCTATCGAGAGCATATCGGATTTGTTAGACGTAGATGGATGTTTAACTCTTTTGGAGAGAAACAAAGATATAAACACTTTAAAGATGTGGATACTACGTGAAGATCCATACGACAAGGAGAAAAACAATGGTTGTAATTTGATTGCGGAAAGTATTTGCTTTCATTGGAAAGCAGACGAGTGGGTTTTCCAAGTTCAACCAATTGCCGGGACAAACCTAATTATCATTGGACTCAAATATAGCGATAGAGGCAAAATGGTATATGTTTACCATCATTATGACCGGAAAAAGAAGACATTTGAAAGTGGTAGAAAACCTTGATGGAGCCTCTTCGATCACAAGCTTTGTCCCAAGTCTAGTTTCTCTACAAATGCAAAAGTAAGAGTAAAAACACTACCAAGTTTTTAATTTTGCATTCTATAGTTACTAATTGTGAGTTTGATTAAGAGTTATGGACTTAGGTTTCTATGCTTTTATCTCTATAGTAGATTTAGATTTTAATATGCTTCATCCTCTTTCGGATACTAAAATGTGAGTTGAATAAGTTTTCTTGACACTTTGATCTAGATTTCCATGTACAATTTATAAGAATTAAAACAATAGTAACATAAGTTGGGAGATTTTATAGGGCCCCCTCATTTTTGTTAAAAGGCCTCCCCTTAGTGATAATTTAGCAAGTAAAATGGTTCATGGGGAGGCCTTTTAACAAAATTGGGGAGGCCTTATAAAATTTCCCACATAAGTTTTAGGAGAAAATGTGATAATGTTGAGAAACACGGATTCGTGGGTTATATAACACCCCAGTCCAAGCCCAATACATACAGGATTTTGTTTTTGGCAAAAGATCCACGAATCTAGCCAAAAGGCTTTGACATTTACTAAGATTGAGCGTACACTATAGCCAAAAAGCAACGTGGGATTATAACCCCACACCCTTGGTCACAAGTTGTCTTCGGTCGATTCCATGTATAACGCTCAAAGTCTTGACAATTATCGACATTGCCTCACTTTAGATACCCAAACCCATCAAGGTAAGAGGTTTTATTCTTGACCAAAGCTTTACAAGTCCACCAAAAAGTCGCCTCACTTACTAAGCTTGAGCTTACACCTATAGTCTAAGCTCAAGACGCTCCCCAAACACATAAAACCTCGACACTTACTAAGCTTGAGCGTACGCCTATAGCCTAGGCTCAAGACTCTTACCCAAACAATGTGGATCTATCACAGGTTATTCCAGTACATTCAAGGTGCCAATTTGAACAACTTTCTGTTTTAACAAGCATTGTCCCTGAAGGTGAACCTTGGCCCCGACTCATGGGCAAAGTCAGTGTGCTGCTGTTAGAAAGCTCTCTAGGTTCGCAAGGGACGGAATCGTTGTTGAGGAAGCACGAAACTAGCCATTATCGATGTGAAGCAAATGTAGAACAAAATGATACTCTTTTAGCTTACCTTTAGAATATAGAGAAAGATTCGAATATAGATGATTTACAATAGTTATTATTCTTTTACCTAACCTTTGGAATATGTCGAAAGATTTGAATAGAGATGATTTACAATAGTTTTTATTATTTGGGCTTGATCTTTGCTCCTCAATAAAAAAAAAAAAAAATCCATCCCTTATTGACCAACAGTTTGTACTCTCAATTTATGTATACTGTCAAAAATTCCAAGTCAAATAAGCCTCCGCCTATGAAGTTGAAACAAAGTAATCTCTGATAGTTTTTCGTTTTAAGGATGGAGGTGGGTTAAGAACAGAAGAAGGGCTCTGCATTTCGGCTTCTGGGGTATTCTCCAAGTTCCGGTCTTCTCTCGTAAAAGAGTTTAATGAGAACATTTCTGTCGAAGACTTAGGTGCACTGATTTCAGATACAATTTCAGACTTGCTAATCTTCTTGGGTGTGCAATCTCCATTAGAGACATGTTGATGACAGGAGCTACTGGTACCATTTGTGAGATCGGTCGGATCTTCATCCATAAACAGCTTTCTACGCTCAATGTTTGGTTTTGATGTTACTCTTTTTCGAATACATAATGGAGAATTTCCACTTGTGTAACCTTTTCCGATGTTCCAAACCCGAACCTATCAATGAGAGCATGAAACAGAAGTCCATCCAAATGAGATTAAAATTGGAAATGGAATAAAGAGATTCAAATCTATTTATTTTTGAGTTTGCTTCTGTATGTTTTTGTATATTGTACTATTGTAGGATTCATTCCGAGGAAAAGGGATCTTCGTGAACATTTCAAGTTGATTAGCATGCTTACCGTGAAATCATCGGAAGCTGTTGCTACCTTTCCTGTCTCAGATGGGCACCTGAAAGGAGCAGCTTATTCAGAAAATAACATCTACTAAAAAAGGATCAGCTCTGTCCTTGGGCTGAATTACATACCAATCTACTGCTGTGACCTCACTGTCGTGGCTTTTCAGTAGAATAGGATCGGCATCCGGTTTTTTCATCTAAAGAACAAAATATTGTGAGATTATATCCAAGATAAGGAGCCTGATTTCTGAAAGAAAATACATTTGAATGAAGAAATGAGTAATAACCTGCCAGATGTAGGCATTTCCATCACTTGAACCACTGAGTACGTAAGCTGCATCTGGGCTAATTGCCGACTGTAATCACATAAATCAAGCATGTAAAATCAAGAAGCAATGGATTAAACAGGGACCTTGGGAATTGGGTTAATAATGATGGACAATTACCTTAACATAGAATGACCCAAATTGACCGCCAGAGAAAGTATGGACAGGACCTTTATCAAGCTGAAGCATATTGAAAACATAAATTCTGCTTGCAACAATGATGAGCTTATTTATTAGACTTGTATACATGATTTAAGAGACGGTGCATTTGTGTGATTAGTAAAGTGAACTTATATGATCGTAAGGCAAAAGCGAAAACAATTAGAATGTGTTCAATCTAGACAGTTTTTATGCTTCTTTCTATGAGAGATAATGAAGTTTGCATAGGATCATCAAATGAAAAGAAATAGACCAGAAAATACCTATGATCCATGCAAGAAGCTGACAGGAACACACCATTTGAATCTTGAGAAAGGCAAGATATGCCATGTGCTCTTTTACCCTGAATTTTGAGAAAAATGAGTCAAGTTAAGGGAAAGTTGGAAAGTTTCGATGTTCAACTATAGCATTGCAACTATGTATTAAGAGTTTATAAGCTAAGAAGATAAGAATTGATTAAAGTCGAGATTTTGGGACTCTCCGTTCCTATTTACAAACTAGTCCTGTTAGGTTTCCACTGTATGGAGTTCAAGATCCATGTGGGAGAAAAGAGCATGCAAATCGACATCATAATTCTGAAGTAATAGTTATCCTGATTGATTCCTGTCCCCTAACCCCTTTATCACATATTGATGTATTAGTTCGAGATTTTGGAGTTCGAGATTTGGACTCTTCGTTTTTATCTCATTCCCGAACCCCTTTATCACATATTGATGTATTAGTTATCCTCATTGATTCCTGTCAAAACTGACCTTTTCATTTGATGGTATGGCATTCGAGGGAGTCTGAGTGATTGGTAATATCAAGTTGCGTGTGTCCCAGAATTTCACAACACTGTAATGAAAAAAAAAATCAAGAACAAATGGACAACAAATAAAAGAATCAACATCTTAAAGCATTTTTTATTGTACTATGAAGGATCTTTGTCCTTTAATGATATGTTAAAAGTCACGGACTTCAAACAAACCTGTGCACAGCTCCTGCACTAGCAATGCAAATCTCATCTTTGAGATAAAGAACAGATGTAATACTCATGGAAGGAGCCTAAGAAAAATCAAGTTTTGTTAAAGACAGCAATAGTTTGCGATTCACAGAGGAAAAGAAAATATGGCCAAAATAAAACCTTCCCATGCCTAGCCCGTTTTCCATGAACAGAAGTGTGAGCACCGTCAACCATATCAGTTGGACTGCAAAAAACAAAGAGGTCTGACCAAGAACTTAATGAGAGAAAACAGGCATTTGAGATAACAAAGTAAGAAGTACTTACAGTAATGAGGGCCCACACCTTCTACTTCTGCAAGTAGGGTTGCATCTTAAGTCCCACAGAGCAAATGATCCATCTCTTGAACTAGATGCAACAAGATCTATAGTAAAAGATAAAGTACAAGAATTAGGCCTCTAAAGTGTATAATCGTTCTTGATAACCGAAACATGGCAAGACTAACTTAAAAATGATCCATCTCTTGAACAAGATAACAAAATCTAGTGGGAGAACGATAAATTTACAAATACAACAATTAGGCATCTAGATCTTTCTCAAATAGCAACTCAAAGTGCAGTATTTACGAGGATTAGATGGGTGAGCAGACAGTGACTTCACACTGCCACTATGATATATCAAAACACCAACACTTGTCTTTTTCTCTATATCCCAAATATTTATCTGCTCAAATACCCGATACCAGTGGTTAGAAATTTTACAAGAAAAAGCTTGAATGGCTCGTGTAGTCAATAATCAATGGAACTGCAAAATAGGAAATGAAATGGCACATCGGCAAATAGCAAATGAACAAGTGAACAACTCCATTAAGAATACAAAATCCAGATATTCATCATTGTTAATCGAAGCTAACTCACACTTTGATCTCCTGAAGCTGTCAGGATTTGGGAGTCATTCTGCATATTAGACCGAAATAGAGCTGCTGAGTGATAAAGATAAAAAATAGGGAGACTTGCTGTTTGGACCCCCTTTCATATAATCGACTTGCCGTTTGGACTCCCTTTTTCCAGAGTTGCATTTTGGGCTCCCTTTTGACGGAATCTCTCGAGAAAAAGGGAGTCCAAACAGCAAGTCGATTGCACGAAAGGGGGTCCAAAATGCAACTCTGGAAAAAGGGAGTCCAAACAGCAAGTTGATTGCACGAAAGGGGGTCCAAACAGCAAATCTCCCAAAAAAAAAACGAAATTCCGCCTCAAAGTGATTTGCTCTAAAAAGGAGAGGTGATATCCTAATGAATTACCTTGATCCAGCATACATCGAAAATGGCATTATCATGAGCTTTCCAATCCCAAACCCTAGCTTCCACTGAAACCAATTATTCTAAGTCAGGATAGACAACTTGGAAACCCTATTTTATTCTTTTGATCAAATGAGAAACCCTAAATTGATATTTAAGCAACAACCAGTCAATAAATGAAGTTGAACCTGATTTTTCTGAGTAAGGGGTGAAAGATGGAAGCTTTTTCCGAGTATCATACAAGTGAACATACCCATATTCATCAGAAATAGCTAGAAAATGAGAATTTCCTTTCACCTGAATTGAAATTCAAAAAAGCCCCAAAATTTCAATTAACGATTAAAATCTCTAACTGAATGCTAAAAAAAACAATGAGACGATTATCTTACCTTCGAGAATGAAACCGCTAATGGAGGACTAAAGAAACTTACAACTCCGGTACCTAAGCTGCCGGAATCGGACTTCAAGTTCCCAAGATACGGTCTTTTTCGTACTGCATCAAAAATCAGTAGAAAGGGATATAAAGTTAAACAAATAAAAGCAGAATTGGGCGATCGATTTGAAATTGAAATGGGTGGAACAACTTTTAGAGAGAGAAAGTGAATTACCTTTAACGCCATTAAGCTCTCTGGTTTTGAGTTCTTGAAAGAACGACGGAGGGTTCGAGGAGGTGTCCATTCTCAATTTCTACACGCATAGAGAGAGATGATTTTTTTTCTAGGGTTTTTTGAGCTCCAACTGTTTGATGGCGGGACAAATTTGATTTTAAAAATTAATTGCGCGAAGTTGCAGAGAATTATGTTAATATGTCCCGCTGAGGTAACGACAAGGAGCCCGCAGCTTCTAATATTAATCCGCTGAAACACTTTGGTGAAACTCTCACTCTCGGGTCAGTCGAATTTAAGCCATTGAACCATAAACATGTGATTAATTCGCGGCCAACCACGGCTCAAAAAGTAACGCTCGGGCCGATTGGATGTGGTGTATCTTACTTTTCATGCCGTGACCGATGGAAGTCTGGGCCAATTTACTGTCTTTTCGACAGAGAGAGAGAGAGAGAGAGAGAGAGAGAGAGAGAGAGAGACTATATGTGACACTCTGAGAATGAGACAACATGTAGTTTGGCAATTTTGTCGGACCCTCTTTAACTCCCCATTGTCATGCTTCTGGAAGTACCACCACCCCCTCCCTCCCGCAACCAATGTGGGACATATCATAAACCCAAACAAACTAATAAAAAAGGGGATCTTTCAGGTTTATAGGAATAACTTAATAAGAAAAAGGATAGAGAAAGAAACAATAAGATCTCTTAATCTCTCGTTTAATGAAAGACATTTTTTTTCATTCTAGTGCTTCAAACCAGCCATGATCATTGAAATGAACCACTTATTTACGTCCACGATGTTGTCCATTCTGCAATCTCATCCAATGCCGCCTCGTCCTCAACAATTACAAGAGGAGAAGCCACGGAGCTGCATATATTCGTAAACACACCACTCGTAAAATAAGAAAACTCAGAACTGCCCCGGTCTATTTTGTTCTTATGATTGCCAAGTTCAAATGAATCAGCTCTCTTCGAGTCAGTTTGAGCGTCTGAAATCAAGCGTTTTGGCTCACTGAAATCTAAAATGGAGTTACTAGTCCACTTCGAACTCGGTTTTGATGAATAATTGCCTCCGGAGTTGTATCTTATAACTTCAGCTGGTCCTTTCTGAATATTGTAACTGCTGCTACTGAAGTTTAGTGTTAGGACATCGGGTATAGATACTGGTTTTGAGGAAAATAGACTGGGAAACGAGATCGAGTCTGAATTTGAACTTCCATGACCCTTACAACCATTGCTGGCTCCTGCACAAATGAAACTTCTTACTTAAACTATTCACCACTTTCTCTACAAAGAATATTCAAGAGATAAGGTACCTGAACTCGAAGAACTCGTTTCAGGAGAAGCAAAAGGTTGGTGTAAATTTGAGTACGACGATGGAAAAGATTTTCCAGTGAGTGTGAAGCTATGAGTCTGCTCTGAGTGGTCATCAGTAACCCCTGACTCGGCCATTCGCTTCAAAACATTAGAGCTCTGTCCTTCCAGCCCAAATAACATAAAATCTTCAGGATGCTGACTTTCTATATCATCTGAACCAAAAAATGGTGAGTCCAATGAGGGGTAAGGTTTTTTGCTGAGTGTCGAAAGTCCAATGTCTAACTGCAGAAGTCTCTCGTACTGCTTCTGCAAAGTTCCTTGAGCAAATTGCAGCTTGTGTCTCCTGCCAATAACACGGAGAGAAGAGGTTAAATTGATTACTAGTTGGTAGATATTCTGCATGATAAATGACAGGATTTAGGAACCTAACTATCTGAGACGGCTCTCCCAACATATAGTCGGCAGAGATTAATCGCCAACGCGACACTTAGATTTGCACCTCTCACACTTCTCCTTCTCGTCTAGAGAAAAGACGAGTGAAAGTAAAAGAAAAAGAAAAAGGAGTGGCTCGAAAGCATATTTGTTTAGCTAATGGAGAAGGATGGGTGCTTTGGGAATAACACGGAGAGAAGAGGTTAAACTGATTACTAGTTAGTAGATATGATGCATGAAGAATGACAGAATTTAGGAATCTAACTATCTAAGATGGGTCTGCCAACATATAGTCGACAGCAATTAATCGCCGATCGAACACTTAGATTTGCACCTCCACACTTCTCCTTCTCCTCAAGAAAAAAGACGAGTGAAGCAAAAAAAAAAACGAGTAGCTCCAAAGCATATTTGTTTTGTTAGTATAAATGTATATACATATTGTATTTATCTTATTGTCAAGGGTAAACATGTAATTGTAATTCACTGATTTGGTTTAAAGGAGCAGGATGGTTTTTGGGGAATACAGCTTTGGTTGGAAAGCATAAAGACTTCGCGTCGATCTGGTTTGCCCCAAATTGACTACCGGGCAACCTAATGATAGGTCAAAAATCGAAATGTTTATTTCTTTTTCCTTCCTAATCTTCATCTAGAGCACCACCTTCAACCATCACCTCCGGCTGCCCAGAAGGATAGAGTTGTTCTAGACTTGTAGTAATAGAAGACGCAAAAAATCACGTAACTAGGTGGTTGTTCTACATATACTATGAAAGGTGGAATAGGACCAACACATTACGCGCTAACTCCCCCCACCACATACACACAAACACACAAAAATAGCTTCAATAATGATAATGTCTATGTGATATTTCATACCTGAAAATAGACGACTGCCCACCGGTAAAATCATTACTAGCTTTCCATAGAGTATGCTTTCTAGGTTGTGGGTTTGTTTCTTGGAAGAAAAGAGGTGGCCTCAACAACTGCAGATTTTCAGGAAGAGTTATAGTTGATTGTTCAAATAGTGAACGATTTCGGCATAAATGTCGTGTCTGACTTGCAAAATATAAGTAGGCGAACTGAGTTTTAAGCTACACCTTTTCATACATGACAATTTTGGGTCATTACTTAAATTGAAGGGGTGCTACAATGACAAAAAAATTGACTTAATTTGTGACTTAATGACTTGTCTTCCCTAAAAGACAAATAAATTCGAAGTTTGACTACAATCTGGACGATTCTTTTACCTGAATGAGTCATTAAGTAATAAATTAAGTCAAGATCTTTTGTACACTTAGCATTTTCCTTTTAATTTTCTCGTTCCGATTTAGTTGACTATTAGTTTGAGTCTAGCAGTCAAAATATCAAAATGTTTTGGGAGCGGAGAGCGAGTTACGTAAACTTTGAATCTCAAACGGTTTTCAAATATTTGTTCATAATAGAAACTTAATTATGTTAGTTACCTCAATCTCAAGTGTCTCGGGACCATGATCCTTGAAAATTGCTTTAAGGGAAGCTATATCAGACCACATCACTTCTATTTTGTTCTTCAATCTACCGTCAAGTATCTCCCACAGAAACTTCCTCTTTGCAAAATAGCACTTGACCACCAAATCACCATCATATCTTGAGACTCGCTGCAAGTAAAACACAACCATGTTATTACCACTAAAAGTGGTTTCGGCTTTCAACTCTTAGTAAGAATGAACGAAAAACATTTGTTTTCCTTTTAGAGATTACAAGGAGTGCCTAAATCATAAGAAAGAACCATTCTCTGCCTTTGTGCCTCATGATACAATCTTACGGAGTTTTAAGGTGCTTTTCGGAGGTAATCCAGGACTAAACACTAGAAAATCCTTCCCAACCAACGAACCATTGGTCATCGTTCAAATTGTTCACCATTTCACCATGCTTTAGTACTAAGCCATACCTCAAATGATCCATCACTAATATACTTATATGCCGTTTATACAACAAATAATAATGTTACTTTCTTCTTTACTATGACTACCTTAGCTAAATGTGGTGACTAGGTATGTCAATAAAGAATGTTTTCATTTACAAGTTGTAACTTACCTCCCATGAGCCAATTTGCAAACTTGACGCTGAGAAGTTAGAAGCTTTCATCTTCCAATTAATATGTCGAGTACCAGCATCTTCGTCAATGCTCTTTCGTTTCTTAGACTCCAAAGATGAAGAATAGGAGCCTGACAATTTAGTTTCAACGAGATCTAAAAACGATGGGGTTTTCTTTAATGTCAATCCCAAGGGACTTGATGTCTCTGGCACACTGAGATGAAAAGACTAAAGAGACAAGTCATTACTAGAAGCCAATATAGTAAAATCTTACACAAATACAAAGTCATATTCAAATTTTGAAGATGTACGAATTAGAAAAGCAGCATTCCGTGTCTTGGGATTATAACTAACAAACATTTCCATGGACATATTTTTGGATAACAATTTTTTCGTGCCAAAAACTAAACTTTTACATGTCAAATAGACAACGTTTTGCTGGGAAACCAAACGGTATCCACTTAGGTAATGCGTAAAAACTCTTAGTTGGACCTAAGATCCCACAAACAACATCAATTATGTCATGCCGAAGAACTAGCAAAGTACAAAGTAAACAATCACACAAAACACAAGAAATTAACGTGGTTCGGTCGGTGAGACCTACTCCACCGCAAACAACGGCGCAGTGATTCTCTATGTATGAAGAACAAGATTACAGGAACTTCTCAAGGATTTCAATATTATAGCTCACTAAAACCCTAGCACTACGCCTCCATGACTCCCTCCCAAAACCGAGAAAACAGGATACACCCCTTACATATCCCCATATTCAAGGAACTACGAACAAATTCAGAGAAAAATGATTGGATACATACCTGCTGAGTTGTGGTCTTTATGTTATCACTTTCTTCATCAATTCCTAGTTTGAGTGGCCAAATGCTTCTTCCTTGATACCCCGAAAACAATGTGGAAGATACATCAAACACATCCTCATCGACAATAGGTGTCTTGAGTTCTGCTATTTCAAAATCTACGACAGGATGATTGAGCTCCGGAACAACCATAGTTCCTACCCTATCACGCTTTGGATTCTTAGAAGCCATCAATCTTAGTCAGACGAAACGAAATGTCGAAACTTATACTATTACCAAATGAATATCATCTGAAAACCTTTCTCCTAGTTTGGGTAAGAAGTTTGAGCATTAAATATTCAAAACCTCCACCTTTAACAAACCCAAATGAATTAGACAAACTTTTCTTCATCATAACAGTTTCAAACAATTCCGTCTTATTTCTATTTATATGTGATTTAGTATTCCAATCATTTCTTCATCTCTAACCAATCTTGCTAAAAAAAGAAACATTAAGAATCAAACAGGAGAAAAGACAAAGTGGTTGAGTTCTTTTTATACCTTATTTTCTTTCTTTTATGAACAAAACTAGCTGGATTCTAAAATACACAGTGGGTTGAAATTTCTCACCAGAAATAAGAGATGCCCTTTACTCTTCTCAAGAATCCAAATCCAAATGATTAGTTAAACTGTTGTAGTTCTTCCAAGTAAGCCCTAGAATTCAGAAATTATAACACAGAGAAAGAAACCCTAAATGTCAAAATCAAAGAGAATTTGTAACAGATGGAAAGACCCAAATGAAATATTTGTGAAGAAGACCAGATATTCTTCTAACTGCCATTAAAGCTCTGATCTTGAAGCTTTTTCTCTGAAACCAATTGGAGCCAAAACCAGAAAGCTCTATTTATACTGATATTAATATCCCGCCAATTCACCTCTCTAATGTGAAATGACGAAAACACCCTTAACTTTCAAAGCTTTTTTTACTTGAAAACTGTGGTGTTTGGTTGGGGTATTTCCGTCAACTAAAAGACTACTGACCATAATACTTAAAGCAAGGGATTGATCTGACGGCTAAAAACATTCGGTTGGTCCAAGACCTTTCGGTCGTTGATTCATCAAAAAGTCAACCACTAAATGGGATGCTTGGATCTCAAAGCATATCCAAATGAATTGAAATGTAGAAGGGTGATGTAGACTCAAATACTCAATATCTAATAATTTGAGGTTTGAGATACATTTTCAAGTTTTTCGAGCACTTATAGGACCGTGTACAACTTCGTAAACCATAGTATAAGTTACAGATTCAAGTTTTGCTTCTTTGTCTGAGTTGGTGGATAATTCATGTCATAATGTTACATGTGTTTAAACATAAATGACCTGCCACATAACAATTTATTGGTTCTTTCTGTGTTGGTTCAACTAGTGTGGACTGACGTGTATTTTTGTTATTGCACAACTCTCTACTCTGTCAAATCCAATACAAAGGCGGTTATAAAATAATTAGCTACTATTTCGGTAACGGGTCAATGATTATTAAACAATCTTTTAATGTTACAATTTTTGGTAGAATGGGACAATATAACAAATGATTTGTTGTGAGAGAAAAAAATTAGTATTTTAAGATCTTCTTTGGTTATGTTAGTTTAAAGTGTTATTAGTTGTCATAAAAAAACATACCAAATTTGGTCCAACCAAGATTCCATCCCTCTATTTTGTAGTGCTAGCTAGCATTTTCAAAGGCCTAGATGGCTTGGAAGGAAACAATAACACCTACAAAGTTTACTCTATCAACCACTTTTTGGCTCTTCAAACTCCCAAGAGCCATCACACTTTGTTAAAAGGCTTTTGGAACATAATACTCCATATATTTGTCTTGATGGAGGCACCAAATGCAGTCTCCATGTGGTTGTTATCAAATGAATTCGAATTAACGAATTTTCAACTCGGTGTGACACCATATATGTAGACATATCTTGATTTTTCAACTGTCGCATATGACATTTACACCAAGACTTTGGCATTCAATAAAATACTTTACAGAATGTCATATTTCATTCATGGTTGAATCACGACAATTATTTAGTCCAATATCTTCCTTTACTTACGGGAGATACACAATACAGTATGAACTTCTATAGTTTGGTAAAATATACACATTTATTTTCAATTTTTTTTTTGTTGAACACATTTATTTTTAAATGATAAAAAAAAGAAGATCTAATAGTGAAGACATAAGCAAAAAAGAAAAAAGGAACACCTTCATTGTGGCAGTCCTTTCAGTTTTTGTTAGCTCAATTAGCACAAGTATTGTTATGAACTTTGAGGTTGAATTTTGAAGCAAGTGGTCTCTAAAGGCCGCCCCCCGTTATTGCTATAATGCTATTAACACCCCTCCATCTGTCCATCAAAAATTTTGAAGGGTTATGTAATTGAGGAGAGGGGCGCCTTTAGCAATAATTAGTCGTCGTAGAACTTTCCTTGCCCACTATCGGTTAGCATATCTGCCATCATATTAGCTTCTCTATACACACACGCAAAACACAAAAAAGAACAAAACGATTGATGTCAC
>BEHA01004982.1:103442-115019 GCA_002897215.1 Eschscholzia californica subsp. californica
TGATTCTTGGTTGTTTGGTTTACTTTCTCTCACTAGTTCTCACAGTATGGCTTTATATTTTCCTCTTCCAGAGTTTATTATCTCTGTGCGACATCCATGTTAGATTTCCTGATGCCACTGCTTTCACCTTAGCTGCCACTCGCCTTGTTCGTCGGCGTTTGGGGATCTTCTCATCGGCGACTTATTTGCACAACCCTGCTGGTGTGCTCGGTGGAGTCACCACGATGTGGGTTCCTTTTTTTTTTCTTCTTGGTCTTGGATTACTTCCAATCACTCTCTCTAAAGTTTTTTGCCGGCTGCGACGAGTAATTTGTGCGGCCGTTTCACCTCTTCACAATCGATTCTTGTGAACCCTCGACCTATTATATTTTTTTTACGGCTTCATCATACTTTATCTATGATGAGTTCTATTTCTTTCCTAATTATATTTTTGGAAGTTCCTTTCAACGAATTGAATATGTCTATTTTGTTCCGAAATTAAACCCGTGACCTTGTCCTTTCCGACAATGGATAGTTTGTCGATCATAACAACGACTTTTGTGTTGTTCCTTTCTCGATTTAACTTGGAACGAAGGTTCATCCCTTCAGTCTTTAAGTTTTCCCAGCTTCAGTTTTTTTAGCTGTGATTTGTTTCCTCCTTTGGTTGAAATTAAAATATCATTAGATCATATTTCTTCATGTTTCGTCTACAATGACGATATATTTATCAAACCGTAACCATCCGGTTATAATCAATTTATTAACATCCAAAAGAGTTTGATCTTCTCTTAAATTGGCGCCTTAGGGGTCAACCCATCCCTCCCCTCCGTCACTATTGTATGCACAATATTCACTTACGTTATTCTCTCATCTTTGCCGAAATAAAGGAAGAAAGAAATAAAAGAAGAAAAGAAGACAAGAATGTCATTCAAGCTTACGAAAGAAAGACAAGAACATTAAATCAGGTTTATGTGCGATTACAATTTCAAGTTGCAGACAAAGAATTCAACATCATTTGTTCGACATTAAACAAAAAAAAATCAAGTCCAAGTTCAAGCTTTGAATCCGATCGTATGCGAGAAAGATTCACCTTTTCCAAGTTCAATTTTCAAGTTGGATACTTCACAAGCTCAGTATTCCAACTTGAGGGGGAGTGTTAGAGTATAAGAATCGAGATCCGAAGATATCCAAGATCAACCGTTCAAGATATATGAAGATGGGACGGATCGACATCAAGAGATCCGACGATCAAGATGAGTCCAAGATATTGGAAGATATGAAAGATATCGAAGATATATTTAGGATATCTCTTGTAACTATTTAATAGTAATATTGAGTAGAGATTATATTGTTTCCTAGTTTAGTTAGGAGAAACTAGGAAACCCTAAACCCTATAAATAAGAGATGGGTTCTAGGAGTTTAAGCATTCGATTACTAATCAATCATTGTAACGAATCACCACAATTGTGGATAATAAAGTATGTAGCCGTTCTGGCTTTCTCCGAGGATGTAGGTCGTGATCCTCCGACCGAACCTCGTTAAATATTGTGTTCTTTATTTTAGTTTATGTCTTATAGTCTATCAACTAACATAAACTTTCACAAGGATCGGTTTACCACTACACTCTCCTTTCCAAGTACCTGTTCCATTAACGGTTCTTGATATTCTCTTCGTCTTCTCTGACTTTGTTTTAAGTTTGGTGAAAAAATATCGAACCTCACAACAATGTTCGTCATCACGATTTCCTCGATCTTCATTACTAATGTCATAATTGTAGTAGGGATAATGTCTCATCTCATCAAATAAGGTGCAAGGTTCATTAGCATATAAGTCTCTTTCAAAAATTACTTCTTCACTAAAAACTGGTAGATCTTGACCAAGTACTTTTGGCGTGAGATAGTTAGTGATAAGTTGTGCGTCGGTCGGTATAAAACGAAATCCCAGTGGTACCTTTAGTTTCTCGTCTGCCATTGTACGTGTTGCTGAACGAAAAGTTGAAACTGAAATTTAGAATATGTTCCAAGTTTATTATACATGCATGCAATATATATGTCAATTCATCATACACCCACCCACACACCCACCCTAAGCAGATTCAAACCGAATGATTAAGAAAGAATTTAGCAAACTATAATTAATGAAAATCAAAGTAAAAGAACATACATACCTTTTTAACTAGCTTTTACTCTCAAGTATATTTCCTCAGGTAGTAGTAATAGTAGTAGTAGAGAGAGTATATATAGGTAGTAGATGGAAACTTCCGTACGAAATTTCAGGTTATTAGATTCAGTACGAATTTTCAGGTAGCCTTTTTTTGGAAAGTTACTATTGTTCTAAAGCACAGGGGCGGTGGCAAAACTGGTGCTCAATACTAATTCCCTTTACGGAAATGATATATGAGGCGACATTTAATGACCTACACCATAGTGACCCAACCCGGCGACGACATGTGGCAAGATTTGTCATTTCACGTGGGTTTGAGTTCTGGTTTTATGAACTCCACACTTCAGTCCCTTATTTTACCTTCTTTTGCCTTCAGTCCCTACACCAAAACAGATCTAGGCCATTCATTAAAGGGACCGTCCAGATTAGAAACAAATAAATTAAGTCCCAAAACGTGACTTCCTCCCCTCTCTCTCTAAACCGACTAAAACACCAACAACACTCCGTTAAGGATTCAAAGACATGAATTTTCAAACATTGATTTTGTTAGTAAACTTGATGGATCTTAATATGCTACCTCATTGTTCTGTCTTTTTTTCTTTAAGATCTTCTTGCACTTCAAAATGGATTCTTAATTTTGTACCTTGCTTTGTTATTTACTATGTAGTTCGTATTGATTCATCACGAGGTTCAAATTCGTTTGTTACTTACTATGTATTTCATGGTTATTCATCTCGAGGTTCAGATTCGTTGGCATCATCAAACAAATTTGTAACAAAATGCACTCGAATTCTAAGTCCTGGTACTTTGATAATCCTTAGTCTCATACTAGTTTGGTGGTATTTTTGAGAGAAGTTAATTTGTTAATGTGGTTTTGAAGAATACAAGAAATTGTGCCTTAATAGATCAAGAGAACCTGTCTTTGAAAGAGTGACGGTTTCGTTCAACATTGGAGATAACTCTTACTTAAGCTAACATGGTTTGTCAATATGTTTAAGAACTTTGAAAGAGTGACGGTCTCTGTGATGTCTTTTTCACTGGATGCCCCACTTTTTTGGCGTAACGAAGACAATAGTCGTACAACTCTTCAAGACTATTAAACTCCATTCCAGACCTAGGTACTTCTATCTCTGTTTCTGATCCAACATTGTATTTATCATTATTGGACTTGTCATAACGCTCACAATCTCCACTTTCTGAAATCATATCTCCACAGTAGTAGTTACTGAAAATAAAAATAAAATTATTACAAAGAGGTAAAATCAAGTAATAACTCATCAAGAATGCAGGCAGGTGCAATTTAAATTGATAACAATTAAACGACAAAATAAAAATTGGTTCAAAGAAACCAAAACTTAGATATTGTCAAACTAGATACTAGACTAATTACTTGAACAAAATAAGAACAAGCTAACATACATTAGATTTTGTAAGTAGCAACGAAAAACCCTAATTTTTACCTCAAAAAATCTTTAGAGATTATGATTGATTTGAGTAGACGAATCTTTAATGATAAGACTTTACCACGAATGTAACGTAAAAACTCTTTGAAATCTTCAGAAACCAGGTGAAATTTCTTCACGTTCTTTGAGGAGAGAATTCTCTGTTTTGTTTAGAAAAGGGTTTAGATAGAGAGAAGTGCGTAGGTTTCACGTTTTGGGACTTAGTTTATTTGTTTCTAATCTGGACGGTCCCTTTAATGAATGGCCTAGACCTGTTTTGGTGGAAGGACTGAAGGCAAAAGAAGGTAAAATAAGGGACTGAAGTGTGGAGTTCATAAAACCAGAACTCAAACCCACGTGAAATGACAAATCTTGCCACATGTTGTCGCCGGGTTGGGTCACTATGGTGTAGGTCATTAAATGTCGCCTCATATATCATTTTCCTTCCCTTTAATGTCTACCTATTTTAAGGAAATGAAATTTAAATCCACCAACTAAAACATATTACATAAAAACCCAAGTGTAAAGTGGTTAGTCCTATTTTCTATATGTACATCCATTGTCTTTTAATTGATAGATTGACTAAGACAAAAAAAATCAATTGTTAGTTGCGCAGCAGTTATTTTACTAAAATCAATGAGAAAGGTTCGAATAGAGATTCGAAACAAAGCAGTTATCCTTTCGGTCTGAAGGAGATGTCCTTCCGAAGGAGTGTCCTTCGACCAAGATGGCAATGCGGTCAATTTGTCAGCTAGGATAACGATGACCTAATCCTGAAGATCATCCAGTCCCGTCCAATTAAGGATCCTAATGCTTTGCTAGAAGTCGCTTACGATCGTCGGATCACTTCGGTGATCCGCAACCAACATAGACCGGATCCTAGAACGGGTTACACATAAGAGTGGTGACTTGATCGGAGAGATTTGACTAGTGGGAGCTAGGCTTAAGATGGATTGTATCTAACTAAATAAGCCAAAAGGGTTCGAATAGAGATTCGAAACAAAGATGGAAAGAACCAGACCCGAAAGGGGTGCCCGGAGCAAGGCTCATTGGGCCGTCCATGTGATGGTCGGCCAAGGTAAGTGGGCCGGCCAGGCTAAGCCCATAGTGGGGTGATCTGGCCGGCCACACTTAAGGGAAAACCCTAATTACCCCTAAAAAGGCGTTTTGGGTAATATTTGAGTGAGACTCTTATTTTAGGGTTTCTATATAAGGACCAGTTAGAGAACAGAAAAGGTGTGGAATTTTCTCAAGAGAAAATCATCTCTCTCAGACAGCTTAGAGAGTGGATTTTAGAGAAAAGCTCTCATTCTATCTATCTAGTCAAGAAGAAGGGTTCTTCTCAACCTTTCATTAAGTTTTAGCAAACATTAAGGAAGGAGATCAAGTTAACCTACTCGGTATCTCAAGCAGAGGAGCTACAATTGGAGTTCTTGATCTTCACATGTGATTGGAAAGATTCGAGGGAAAAATAACGAATAAGGTATTCTTTTTCCCGATTCTAGTTCATCTTTAGTTCTTGCTTATGATCTTGGTTATCTAGTGTTAAACATGTGATGTTTGAGATTCCTCTTACAACACTAGTTAGTAGTCTTAGAGACGTACAAAACCTAACAGTGGCATCACGAGCCGGTTTTCAGAAAGTAACTTTGACTAGAGGAATTAGATTCGAATTTGATTGATTAGATAGTTTTGTTTGAATAAAGATTCAAACAAGAATTTGATTAGTTTGAATTAGATGTAATGAAATAGAGTTTCGAAAGAGTTTCAAAGCATAAAAACCTTAGATTTTCGGGTTTTTGAAAAAGATTTTAAAAAATAATGATTTTAGGGTTTCGGTTTTGAATTGGAGTTGCAAAAACCACTGTTTTTTATGGTTTGTACATAAAAAACAACAGCCAAAACAGCAGCTACAAGAAAACAGAAGAAGAAGATGTTGTTTAGAAGTTTCTAAAGCAGTAGGTCGGTCTGGCCGGTCGTGACTTAGTCGCGTCCTATTCTATCGGGACATGAAACCTAGTCCTACACGGACTAGGAGTTCCGACCTTCTCGGACCAGGAATCCTAGTCCGTGCTGGACTAGGACAAGTCCTGGGCTTCTCAGACTTAGAGTCCGAGAAGTTGCGACCTTGACTAGGTCGCGTCTGAAGGACGCGACCATAAGTCAAGATGCGTCTCAAGCTTGAGACGCGTCCTCGAGCTGCTGTCCAGACACGTCTAGGACACGTCTGGGTGTGTCTAAGGCATCTCAGACTTCACATCCGAGATGGCTAATGACACGGTCTTGGTCAGACGCGTCTAGGACATTAGGACGCGTCCTGCCTAAGGCTAGGACGCTTCTGGACCGAGGGACTCGGCAAGTTTGGAACATGCCATCCCTGGTCCGGGCTATGTCTGACCCATGCCGAGACTGGTCATGGGCTTACTTTAGACTTAGTCAATAGGGCTTTGACCAAGATTTGACTTGGGTCTTTTGAGTTTGACCCGGGCCTTAATGAGCCTTGACCCGAGTGGGAGTTTTCGGTATTTTCTCTGATTTTTCTCCCGATTCCACCAATGTTTTTCCGAAAGTGACCCGGGCCATCCGAAGGCCCAAACAGAGTTTTTCCTAGAGTTCACAGTAATGCATGCATGATAAAAACGTAAAAGTTCCCAAAAGAATTTTGAGTAAAGCCTACCCAGATGAAGACACCTGTTGAGCTCTTGTTCATCGATGGTGGGTCTGCCTCCGCTGGGTTTCATATTTTACCTCAAGACAACACGAGTAGACCTATGAAGCGGTCTACATGCCTAAATGGTTATTCTCAACGAGTTAGCAAAAGGGTTTTGGACTTCGAGGCAAAGGATGAATTTAACACAAACGTGTTATTTATCAACCAATAGCCATAGGAGTATGACCAGTAAAGAGTTACTCACCCAGGACGACGGGGTTAAGAGAAGTGCCCTAGTACGCTTAACCTCGAAGAAATGAGGTCTTGGAATCACATTATTCAACAGGGGACGATTTTCATTGAATAATGTGGCAAAAACTGTTTTTTGCTATGATAATAAGTTTTAGGATTTTGCTTTTTCTTATATTGTATTGTATATATGATTGTTAGAAAATAGTTTTCCAACCTTCGTACATTCCTTGAGAAGGAATTAAAAGATAGTTATTTTCATGATTGGAAAGGAATTCAAGAAAAATTTTCGAATTCAAAACAAAGAAAACGCCCCGAGAATATCCCGTTCTTAATGTTCACTGCTACTTCAACGACTGAGGATAAAAGTAGGATGTGATTATCTGAAAAGTCTTTTGTGAACATCCATAAAATTTTTCTCTTTCATAGAGATTAATAATTTGGATGCATACACAACCATTCGACGAATAACCGAAGAGTTCTAGTGGAGGTTGTTAATGGAGAGGTCGGTATCTCTAAGAAAGTCGTCTCGAAAAAAACATTGAGAAACGATGAATCGAAGAAGCAGGTTCTTGAGATTCAGAAACCAAAGGAATATAAGAAGAGTTCCTATGATTCAAAATGTGAAAGGGTTAGTGTAAATGTTTCTAAAGCAATGGCTAGGCCATTAAAGGAAACTATCCTAAGTACCTGGAAGACAAAAGAAACAGAATTGCGAATTTTGGTTCTTGTATCTTCGTTAACAAAGTTAATCAAGCAAGTATCGTGGACTCCCTTCATCAAGTGTTTAAGACCAGATGTGTAGCTCAGTGGGAGCTGAAGGGAATTACATACTTGATTGAAAGGAGAAAAAACCTAAGAGGGAGCAAAAGCAATTGTTGCCAAGGATGCTGAAATGGATCAAAGTCTTCTTTTAGACACTGATCTAGCTTAGAACTTAATAAGAGTTATTATGTTCTTCTAGCAACATCAAATGTTTTAAAACAGTGCTAAATTAACAAAGTCGGTTTTAGGAAAACTAAAACGTTAACAATGATACTATGAGCTATAATCAAAGGATTCAAACCGGTCAACTTTGGTTTTGTCATTGCGTCAAATTGACATAAGACACATGAAGAAGATCCAATTGTATGGACTTCTAAGTCAGAATGATTTAGAATCATAAGACACATATGAATATTGTTCAAAAGGACAATTTGACAAAGTCACTTTTTCGAAAGGGAGATATGACTAGTAAACTAATAGTCATCATACATACATTCGTATGTAGAACTATTGATTCACTAACTAGAGTTAACCTGAATCCACTTGACAAAAATATATAAGTCATTCGATTGGATCGATATGGTAAATATTTGAATCAAGAATTTGATGACCATCAAAGAAGTTGAGAAATAGTTTCTCACCTTGCTCCAACAAACACATCATATGGGTGATGATTCCAGTGGGAGTAATCGAACATGTTAGACATGAGTCGATCAAGATGGGTATATGCTAATCTTCCGAACACTTTCAGGGATATATTCTCAAACACGGTCACGATTCCTACATAACCACATTTTGTCTATAACTGAAAAGACACCAAGAGTATGGGTTTGGAATGGTTCCAAAGTGGTCTTTTCTCAAGGTTTAAAGATATGAAACTGACGTAAATGGTTTCCGAGAACCAAGTATGCATATCAAACAAAATACTTCCTTATTAGGTAAAGAAATACTTGGGATTCTTCTACAATCAGAGAACAAGGTAGTTGTTGCTCGTGATAGTGTCTTCCTTGAAATAAGAGTTATTTTTAAGAAAGACAAGTGGGAGAAGTATAGGATATCGAAGAAATTCGATATGAGCAACAAACTAACAGTGATATACGAATGTCAGAAATTGCGGTTCCTATCTATTAAGACCTAATAGACATGGAAAGAGAGATAGAGATGGAAGATCTCGAAGATCCTCCCGCACAAGGCGAATTAGATTCGCAGGAGAACCCTCAAGGAGTTGAGAGTGTCTCAAAGTTGTTCAAACCCCTTATAGACCTCGAAGGCTCATAGATCTGTCTCAGAGGATTGAAATCCTACTGGAGAAGAAAATGACCTACCTACATAAAACTATGACGGAATCACTCTGAAATATGGCTTGGAGCCATAAGATTAGAATGGGATCTATGTCTGAAATCAAGTTTGGAACTTGGTCTATTTTCTTAAAGGAATAGTTCATGTTAAGTACAAATAGATTTTCAAAGTGAAAAATAGACAAGGATGGAAACATTGGTGTTTTCCAAAGCAAGACTAGAAAGAAGGTCACAGAGTTCGTGGTATAGACCATCTCTCATGTCACGATGCTTAAGACCATAATGATCAATCACTAGCAAAAGAATGTGTACATGATGTGAGGGTAAGAATTCGCGGGTCAAGAAGTCAACTGGACCGGGTCGTTGACCGAAAGTCGAACCTCCATCTGTTAATGATTTTGCGGCACCGACGACGTCTTCGGGCTTAACCTATTGACAAGAGACAATAACACATGCGATCGTAAGATCCCTGGGACACTGGGATGGTGCCGGCCTAAGGGGGCTCCGACGGTAAAGTCCGTAAGCTTGCAAGAGAAGTAATAGGTAAGCGAGTGATATCTTTTGAATGTTACCGTCTGTTGGATAATGGTCAGAGCTTAGACACGGCTCGTAGAGTGGTCGGAGCTCGCTCTCTACGAGTTGACTGACTTGTTTGGAGAGAGATTATGAGGTCTGGCTCGTGTATGAGACAGTCCTGAAGAGGTTTGCTTGTTCAGGGGTATGTACCGTAAATAAGTGAGTCTTTAGGGTCCTGACCTTGTATGTGGACAATCACGTGGGTGATATGGAAACCTTTAAGGGTCTGACCTCTAGGAGAGATAAAGTGAGCCAACCCTTATAGATAAACATGTGGGTTATGTAGGAATGTCCTGATCTCTTAAGGTAAGCAACCCCTTAAAGTAGACGAACCCTTGATAAAGTAGGCAGACCCTTGGTAAAGTGGTTGTAGGAAAGAGAAAATAGGCAGACCCTTGATAAATTCCTGTACTTGTACTTTCTCGAGAAATTGAACATTTATCTTCTCAAAGATCCTTTACTTGACAAGGTCATGTACCTTGATGAATGCTTAATAAGATCTTGTATCCGAATGTAAGACTGAATGAGAGGATGAAAGCAGAACTATATGATGAAGCGAGACACTATCAAAGTGCAAGACTCTATGAGAGAGAAAGTAAGTTGTATTTGGTATCTTTGGTCATAATCGAATGATAGCGTTAATCTAGTACTCGATGTGTTTGCCCCGAATCAAATGATCTGTATCATTCTTGGTTCCGTCATTTTATAGTGTCTAGGGCCGACTGCTACCCAGTGATGAGCTGTCGTACTTAATGGTGGTAACGCATGGGTTGTCACCATAAATATGGATATTGTAACCCCTTAACGGGTATATCCGGGATATTGTCACCTTGAATGACCGTAACGTTCCCCCAACTAATATACGGAGGGGGGTCTGCTGGTGACGACGGACCTCTTTATCCAGGGATGGATGCGCTTCCGTATTTTAAACGTTGCTTCAGGGTGCCTCGAAGATAAATGGGTCAGACCCATTAGCCATTAATTCATGAGAAAATGATTGTTTGAGTCAAAATATTTTACATAATAGGCAAAAAAGCAAGTTACTTTTCGAAATTACTAAAAGTGTCAAGTTTTGTATATGTATTTGTCATTCACGTGCGAAATAATATCACTAATTATCAAGGAGGTCATTTAAAAAAAAATATAATTCCTAAAATATCCTTCGCACCAAATCTCGATCTCTGTCGCAAGAACTCGGGAACAGTTAGGAGTTTTCTAAGGTTCGTTTTTTTTCTTCGTTCTTCTTCGATTCTGATTGAGAAGTTAGCTGGAAATCTGGTGAGGGTAGCTGGGAAACTTAGAAGAGAGAAGATGCAAATCCTCGTGAAAACCCTAACTTGGAAAACCATAACCCTAGAGGTCGAATCAAGGGACACCCATCTATAAAATTTGTTTTTCATTTCTCAGGAATCCCTGTAGATCAGCAGTGATTGATCTTCGCTAGCAAACAGCTCGCTGATTACAACATTCAGAAAGGTTTGAACTATTTTCATCTTATGTTTTGAATCTTGTTTAGATTGTTTAACAATGAAGATTGAAAACTTTGATGTTGAACATTTTATCTTGTTTTAAGGCTAAGGGGAGGAATTATCATACCATCTTTGATAACTTTAGCTAGAAAGTACAACCAAGACAAAATGATTTTCCGCAAGTAAGTTAATAGGTTTTCTGTTCTGCCATTTCTTTTGTTGTTCTTGATGCTTCTTATTAACCTTTTTGCTTACATTCTAATTTTTTCTTCACCCACTACGAATTGTGGACAATTATGATAACTAGTTTGGGCAAACTTAGAAATCATATACAAACTTACAACAGGTTTTTTTTTTCTGTTAAAGAAACTTACAACAGGTTTCATTTAAGAGAATTGGAAGATTTGGGCTCAAATTTAATTGATGCAATTTGGTATAAAGGCTATCTATTTTTAGTTATTGAGTAAGTTGTTATACAATTATGGTTCCTTCCCTGGTAGTGGAGTGACATTGCGGCGATTCCGTGCTGATTGATTTAATTAGTTGGGTCAAGTTCATGAGCAACAAATTGTTGTTGTTGTTTCTGGATGGATTTTCAAGTTGATGTGTTTTAGAGATAGACTTCAGCTTCATAAAAGAATGTGGATCTGGTTGGATCTCTCAAGAAATTGTGCCAAGAGATATGGATTTTCAATTATGGTTTCTATGTTTGTCTTGATCACAACGACTTGCCTGCTCTTTGGAAGGAACCTTCTCTTGACATCTTGAGGATATTTTTGAGTAAGGTATTGCTTTCTTGTTGACAGTGATCCTTTCTTTCCAAATTAGTTTATGAGTTGGCATGAAATGTGTGATCATTTTTCTTATTATTCTTTTCTATCTTAGGATGATGTAGAAGATGATGGAGATGGGCAAAGGGGCTCTATTTTTGGTTCACCACCAGTACGTTCAGATAACCCACTTGTTAATGGCGTACAATTTGTTTG
>BEHA01004982.1:124381-141590 GCA_002897215.1 Eschscholzia californica subsp. californica
TCTCTCTCTCTCTCTCTCTCTATAGCTTCAAAGTCACAAAAATCTCAAAACTTTTTTCAATTTTTTAACTAGGGTTTTTCTTTTTTATACTAATTTGAAGATGGGTTGTCTAAGAAAATCAAAAGGGGATGGAGGAAAAGAATCATCTGAAGGAAATAAGAAATGGGTAGTTGGTGGAATTTCATTAAGAACTCCATTGAAGCCAATAAGTACAAACAACAAGATTGATGATGATGAAGAGAGTAATAATAACTCATCAACTACACCAACATCACTAGAAGCAAGAATATCAGAGAGATTGCCATGTCCACCAGCTCCAAGAAAGCAAAGACCTTCACTCAAATCCCAAACAAATGTCTTCTTTAATCCTCCTGAATTAGAATCCATTTTTAGAGTTTGAAATTGATTCTAGTTCTAACTAATTACTAAATATTATTTGTTTTTGTTGTCTTTTTCTTTTTTTATCTTTTTTAATTTTAGGTTTGTTCTTAGGTTGATGTTGTACTTCAAGAATGGTTTATGTACAAAGTAAGAATTTATATGAAATGGGTATTTAAGTTTAGCACTTGAAATGTTGTTTTTTAAGCTATTTTTGATCTATAGTTTTTTTTTGTTGTTGTTGCAAATGATCTATAGTTCTTGAGATTCTCTCATGAGATTTTAGAAATTTCTTGTAGTAGGTCAACATCTCTCTCTCTCTTTCTCTCTTTCTCTCTGATGTCATGTGTGATGTATGTAGGGGTCTATTCAAGTGATTTAAAGTCCATACAAATCATTGAAAGTTAAAACCCACTTTAGTCTTTTCATGGATGAGATACCCACACTTGGATCAAAGGTGAATTTCTAGTCCTCCATTTCCCTTTATGTATTGCCCTACAAACATGTGTAAGCTTCTATGTGATGATTAGTTGATTACAATTGAATTAAATAAAAATGACAAACACAGGAGATTTGATCAATCCCTAAGGTGAAAAGATTGTGATTTGGACAACTTGACTCGGTGAAACTGGAAGCACTTAAAATACTTGTAGTTTCTATTGAACACTAAATTTTAGGGTTTTTTTTTGTGTTTACCATGTAGTAATCGTTCTTCTTTTCTTTTTTTGTTCATAATTAGAACAGAGAGGATGATATAATGAATACAACAAGGCTACACAACCCAACTCTAGGGATTCCCACTTGAACCGCATGTGAGAGAAACAAGGGTTTCTATCTCATCTCACATGTTTAGTCACGTGGAGAGAGAAACAAGAGTTTCTCTCACATGCGGTTCAAGTGAGAGTCCCTGGAGATGGGCTGAGTATACTTGCAAAACAAACAGAGAAAAACTAGTTAATAAGTTACAAATGGAAAGGAAGATCACCAAATTGGGGTTCATTCCTTTCTAATGAACCAACTTTTTAGGAATCACAAGCGTCGACTGAGTTGAATAATTGTAGCATGTCCGATAAAAGTAAGTCCCGATACGGTAGAGGAATAGATAATTATATTATGATAGTGGGATCTTAGAAGATTCTTACAAGATCAACTTGCTATTTTTGTGAATGATGATCAATATTTCATCTATGTCTGGTTCGTACCGACAAGTTTCTATAAGATAATTTCATCCCATAATCATAAGGGAAAAATCGAAACCAATAAATTTCAGCAGCTATATATTAAAGTTTTATATGATAAGATTGCCAATCAAGGGAACTTGGAAAATAATAGTTTTTATAGTGGTTTAGATATATATATAATATAATGTAAGACCATATCGTCTACAATTATTAGTGCAACTATGGATTTTAGGTGTCGTAAAAGGCGTATAAATAATTGAAATATATACATATATCTTATCCACAATTATTAGTGTTGAATTATCATACCAAATATGAAATGGTTGCCTGTGTATGACAAATAAACTATAAAAATAATAATAACAATAATGTGTCTTTTTTATTCACAAATAAAATATTAATCCTTTCAAAATTAGTAATTAGTTATAGGATGGTGCGGACCAGCCTTCCGGGCTGCTAGTGATATTGTCCGCTTTGACACACTTGAGCCTCACGGTTTTAAAAGACCTCACTAAGGAAAAGTGCTTAACCTCTTAAGAAGAGCACCACACTCCGTCTCACCACCAATGTGACATTGTTGCCACAACATAATTGATTATTTATTGGTATGTTTTTATTGATTTGAATCAATAACATGTTATACCCCACACATCGTTCACGAAAATGTTCGGAGTCTGACTATAGGTGTATGTTCAAGTTTACCAAGTACCACAATCTTTGGGAGGTTCTAGGAACATTACCCCGTACCTACGAGCTTAGATCCGAGGTGGCAAAAGCAGAAATAGTATCGGGCTATCGGCAACCCCTAAAGCTGGGGACCTCACATGATTAGACTATTTTTATCATGTGGAATTTAACTTTACTTTGTGTTTTACAAATGAAAGAAATGCTAACTCCCCTAAAGGGCTAAATGGACTAGATAGTTGAATTCAGAACATAAAGACACAAGAAGTAAGAGAGGAGTTAGGGTTTGAATTAATGATGAGAGTAATGAAGGAATCCAATGGATAATGCATTTTAGGGAAATACACAAACATGTCGGTTTGAAAGGAATCCAAAGGAAGGAAGAGAATCAACGTAACATTAAGGCCCTGCCCGAGCTGCCCTAAAGTTTTCCTTTTGGCGGGAGAGTTAAAAAATGATTTGGAATTTTTGGCGCCAACAAACATTGTAAAGTGGAAAAGGCGGGAAGAGGCATTGATTCCCTCTTGAATTTGAATTTCATAATTGTATTTTGATTTTTAATACTCTGAAGTCCTAACCAACTAATTTACATGTCCATCTCATTAACCTCAGTCATTTCCTTGGAAGATGGAAACCTCGAGATGTCATCCATCCACACTAATTCAATTGATTTTCTTCGTAATGAAGTTTGATCTGGTCTAATGGTCATAGTCTGACGTTCTCTTTTGAGATGGTACGATACCACAATGTATAATAAGTCCAAGGACTGCGTATCGAACTTTGTTTTGAATTAGATCTGAGAAGAACCATTCCTAGACTACTATGATATTTGGCTAGAGGTGCTCTCGAGTGTTTTTGACTTCTGATATCAGACTCCGTCATTTGTTAATATGAATTTGTCAGGGTCTACGACTTTGTGAAGTGAATGCGGACGAGCGGATCTTACTTAGGTGAGCACATTTTCACCAAAGAAAAAAAGGTGAGCACATGGGCCCATGTGGTAGCCCCGTGGTAGTCCCTATAGCAAAAAAAGCAGGTGCCAATGGAATTTCCTACTCATTACATTTTCTTGCTATTACTTTTACTAAGGCCCAGCCCATCTAGGTTATGGTCTTTTCAAGCTCATTATAAACCCTCCTCGTGACCTCATCGAGGTTTTGATCCTTTGTTTCTTCCTCCTCTCGACGTAGTAAACCATGCTTGCAACTTCAGTGAAATTTGATTTTTATTTGAATAAAACTCGATAAGAAGTACTCAAATAAGTTAATAACCGTCATAATATTACGTTCTATACTTGATTGTACTTATTCTGACCTTTTCCCTCTATAGGGCTAGCTAATGATACCAACGTTAATATTGGTCGCATAAATTTTCAAATTAAATCAGAAAAACATGTATGAAACAACAAAGTAGAAAACATGTAGCTAGGGACTAAAAAATGTCAATCCATACATTTGTTAAGAAGTTTAATTGGGGGGGTCAAATCATGAAAATTGTTAGCTAGATATTTGGGAAAATAATTAACCTTTGATTAGTTTTTTGGTTTATCAACTAGAGGCATGATTTGACTTGCTTAATTTTTCTTCTTAGACATACTTAATTACCTTTTTGACTTATTTTTAAGACATTGAATTATTATTTGTTTATGCATGCAATTATTAAAATTTAGAGAGTGATTGAATGAAACATTTTGAGATGACCTCAGTTTTAAGCTTAATAGTAATTATAAGTACTCAGTATAAAATGCAAGGGATATTAAGTAGTACCATTTGAATCTATCGATTACTATTAAAGTCTACTTGCTAAATACTGGTTAATTTCGAAAAGAAAATAACACTTAAATGCTTAACCCCCAAAATGAAAGAGGTAACCCATAATTACATAATACTTTTATAACAACCAAATGCTTATATGATTTTTGTGATTCCTATATAGATTAACATAGTTTTATTGTTTAATTTCAGAAAGAACATTTATGATGAATTTTTCTTATCAAATAATCAGTCCAATAGTCTACCCTATAAATCTATGGTAGAATTGAATAATGTGTGTCATGGACGAAATTCTAGAAATTGAATAACACCGTGCTTAAAATTTTCTTGTTTATGTGGAGCTTACTCAAAATATAGTATGGTTCGTCTCTCCTCTTAGTTTAAGAGTGGATCAGTTAATTCGATAAACTCAATATTTGAGCAATGATTAAAAGGAAGCCAGATATCAAGAAGGCATTCAATTGAGGAATGGTATTCTTTGGCAACTGATGAAAGCACAAAGTAGACTCATTCTCTACGAAATCCAACCAGCTAGACATTATAATCAATCCTCCTGAATGTAATGTATAATCGACTCTCTTCACAAAAAAAAAAAAATAACTGTAGTAAAATTGACTTTTGAATTTGACAGAAGCCTTTTGATAAAAACGAATATACGAACTAAAAAAATAGTGAGTGGGGTTAGGGTTGGGTTCGCATAATTTATGGCTCCAATTGGAGTATTATGGAGGAAGAGATAATAATGTACAGGAAATGGATATTTTGCTGGCGGCGTATATTTCAAGATACGTCATTTATATCATCCGACATCTATACTGTCGGTTTATTTATTTATTTATTTACTTAATTTATTAAACATATACTCTGTTTTAAATTATATCTTATTTGTTCATCCATCGGTAAAGTAGACTTAAAAGTTTTATCGGAAAATTTTGAAGGAGATAGATTCATGAGATAGAAAAAACAACAAAAGAATAACACATTAGATTCTTTAATAGAGGAATACATACTCAGGGTGGGATCGTATTACTAGAGCAAAAACAATGTCAGCTTATGAAGGGTTTCCGTATGTACAAAATTTTCTAAGTACGATACATAATACTATATTGAAAAGTAAATTACATTAACAATTTTGTCCGACTGTACTGATTAAAAGATTGTGAAGTACAAAATTCTTCCAGATGTAAATATTTAACTTCGGTAGTGCGAATAGATTTTAAAAAACGAACAACTTAATGCATTTAGAGAATTAGAGTCGCAAATGCAAACTCTACCTTTTCTTTTCTCTTCTGAAAAAGCAACATTACCCGAGTGCAGCTGAACAATCATGCATCATTTGGTTTTTATACATTATAAGGATGAAATATATCGTAACTATCATAGAAACTGTCTTACAGACACTCGTGCATTCTGTTGAGTCTTACAAACTGTGATTTATATTTTAATAACACAATATAATTTTTTCTTCGGATCAAATTAAAACATCTAATTTCAAACAATTTTAAGTGAGTATTCAACCAATGAAGAGGTGAGACTATAAACAAGCATAATAAGCTCAATTTACTACTACATAACTTAGAATATACACCAATCAGTCTTAAAGCAAATTCAGAACTGGACCCTACCCATAATGACATATGAGTGTCGGCTGATATTTTTAATATTTATACTATCTCATATAATGCCATACTATCTCAATATCAATAATTCTTTTGATACTTTTTGCTTATCAAATTTTTTAGGGGGAATTTGACATACACCCCCACTATTATATGAATATTAGGACTACATCCCCATTTTTTCAAAACTTTTGATATACACCCCCACTTGGACGGAAACCGTCAACTCAGAGTTAAGTTGGGTGTGTGCGAAACACACGCGCCAACCATGACGATTTTACCCTTTTGTAGTTGTTGAAATATTTTGAGCGATTTTGACATACACCCCCACTATTATATGCATTTTTGGACTACACCCCCATTTTTTGAAAAAAAACAAAATTTTTCAATTTGCCCTCCAACGATCATCTTTTACCTTTTGTCTTATAAATTTATTTATCTTAGACAAGCTAAAAGGTCAAAGCGAAAGAACTATTAGCTTGTCTAAGATAAATAAGTTCCTCCCATATAAGATAAATAAGTTCTTTCGCTTGATATCCCAAATAGTTCCTCCCAAATATCTACAAATAAGATAAATAAGATAAATAAGTTCCTCCCATATAAGATAAATAAGTTCTTTCGCTTGATATCCCAAATAGTTCCTCCCATCTTTTCTATAGTTTGATATCTCAAATAGTTCTTTCGCTTTGATCTTTTAGCTTGTCTAAGATAAATAAGTTTATAAGAAAAAAGGTAAAACATGATCGTTGGTGGGCAAATTGAAAAATTTTGTTTTTTTCAAAAAATGGGGGTGTAGTCCAAAAATTCTAATAATAGTGGGGGTGTATGTCAAAATCGCTCAAAATATTTCAACATCTACAAAAGGGTAAAATCGTCATGGTTGGCGCGTGTGTTTCGCACACACCCAACTTAACTCTGAGTTGACGGTTTCCGTCCAGGTGGGGGTGTATATCAAAAGTTTTCAAAAAGTGAGGGTGTAGTCCTAATATTCATATAATAGTGGGGGTGTATGTCAAATTCTCCCAATTTTTTATTTTGCTTTCCGACTTTGAATGTTTGTAGATATTTACTAGGTAATATAATTCAGTCAATCTGTTGGACTAGTTATATAATTAAACTTCCCGAAAAGTTTTTACATAGTCTCCCTTATTGATGTGACATTTTCTCTATCACACATCTATATGATTTAATGATTTCTACCTACCAAAAAAATATTTGCAACAAAAAAAACTAGCAAAAAGTCCATTAGGCAAACACAAATATCATTTTCATAAAAAGTTACACAAAAATTACACCATTGAAGGGTTTGTTCTTAATTATTCTAAGTTTTTGTAGAAGATATATATAGAGAGAGAGACCAATCCATATAAAGAGATATCTTAAAACCCAATTCACTACTCACAATTCAAAAGCATTACTAGTTTTGCGTAAAACCCAAGACCCAACTTTCACTTGTTCTTCTCCTTCCTCTATTTAACTTCAAATCTAAGCATCATTTTCTCTCTCCTCTTTTCACCATTAAATTAATTATCAGACTCACCATTCAATCCTGAATGTTCATAAATATACTACACTATTTGAAATTCTAAACTCCACCCATTTCATTACTTCAAAAATCATCTAAAGTTTCCATCTTGAAAATCATATATATAGTTCGAAATGGGTCGAAATTCGGGTCTTTTAACACAAAAATTAAGGAAAGGTTTATGGTCACATGAAGAAGATGAAAAGCTTTTCAATTATATAACTACATTTGGTGTTGGATGTTGGAGTTCTGTTCCCAAACAAGCTGGTAATGTACTTGTTTCTCTCTCTCTCTCTCTCTCGAAAAATAGTAAACTCTGTTTTTCCTCTGTTTCTCTCACTAATTGATTCTAATTTTTGATTAATTCTTGCAGGTTTGCTTAGATGTGGGAAAAGTTGTAGATTAAGATGGATTAATTATTTAAGACCAGATGTTAAGAGAGGAATGTTTTCACAAGAAGAAGAAGATTTGATAATCAATCTCCATGAAGTTTTAGGCAACAGGTATTTATCAAATTGATTGTTCCTGTAATACCTAAGCTTTGACAGTTATCGATATTGTCTTCGCTTTAAAACACCCACTATCAAGCCTAATGTGTACAAAATTTTGTTCACGACCAAGACTCCACGAGCCCAACCCAAAACAAGTCGAGACTTATTAAGCTTGAGCTCGCAACCGTAGTCGAGTCTCGTGCTCGTGGAGCCTTTGCTAGAAGCAAAATCCTGTACCTGTTGGACTCGAGCACCGTGTCAAAAGCAGAGACAATATCGATAACTGCTAAGGTTTGGAGTGTTACGTATCCAAAATCTGAAATGGGTATTAATCAAATTTTCATTTTGGATTGAAACTCTAGGTGGGCTCAAATTGCAACTAAGTTACCTGGAAGAACTGATAATGAAATCAAGAATTTTTGGAATTCAAGTTTGAAGAAGAAACTAAAGCAACAAGGACTTGATCCAAATACTCATAAACCATTGAACAAAAATGATGAACCAGAGGAGAAGAATTACAGAGAAGAAACCTCCATTAAAGAATCAGATATCAAGAGTTCGACTCGTTTCGAAACAGGGCTAATTAGTATTAGTGAAAATCATTTTGATGGTCACTTCTCTAATAAACAAGTGATTGATTCAATTCCTTGCTATGAATATCAAGTGGGTTCTCAAGATCAAATTGGGACTAATCCAAATCTTTTAATTCAGTATCACCAACATTTCAGAGAAGCAAACGACATCGATATTGAAGATAACTATGAATTCGGGTTTAATTCAATCCCTAATTTAACTCATTCTCATTGCAGTAATTTATCACAGACAGAGATATCAGAGAGTTCGAGTTCGAAAATGAGTGGGTTGGTCGAAAATGCAGGTTTTTCGTGGAATCCTGAGAGTAAGTTAGATTCAAATTTTAATGGGTTTCAATTTAATGGAGTAAAAACTGAAGAAATGAAGGTGGATTCATGGAATCAACAAGATGATAAAAAATATAGACATGAAGAAGCTGAAACCTTTAACTTTAGTAGTTTCACAATGTCATCATTATCTGAAGATCACAGTGGGGTTAGTTTTAATCTCTTTCAATAAATTTAGAATGTGTGAATTCAGTGCAAAATTTACTTCCTTTTCAATCCCTTTTCACCATTTTGGATATTGGGTAGAGGTAGAAAGTATAGTAATGGTCCTTTCTATATATATATATAGAGAGAGAGAGAGAGGGACTTGGTTGTTGTTGTTGTAAATCTTTCTTTATGTCATTTTCATTTACTTCTGTTTTTGATGTTTCTATAAAGAAGATATAAAAGGAACTTATCAATAGTTGTATGACGGCAATGCAATCATATACTCTAAACTTTTGTTTTGTTCCCTTAGTCTTATATACTATTTTTTTTTACAATAACTCAAAGAATGAGATACAAATGTTTTGTACCTAGCTTCCTCAATACTTTGATTTATATCTCATTCCCAAAAAGAGTCCTGATACACCGACTTCTACCACCGCCACACCATTGGGCTAGGCCACGAACCTGCACGACCTGTGAAAGGCAAGGAATTGTACAAGCAACCATACATTATAATGATACACTATATAGAGAGAGAGACAACAAATATAAACAGTTGCTTCCTTCCTTCTCCTCTTCTTAAGCGTCAACAAAAAGATGTATGATAAGGTACCTATTTAGTTTGATTATTTGTAGCTTACAGAATTCTTCGAGAATCATTGTAATCTTGTTCTTATTACGAATTAAAAATCATTGCAAGAAATTGGAGAGTAGACTAGAAAACAAAGGATTTGATAAGTCTTTCGTGAAGACATCAACCAACTGCTCAGAAGTAGGAACAAATGAGAGAGTGGGCACCCCAGAACCCACCAATTATCGAACAAATGGTAATCAATCTGTAAGAGCCCAAGTGTTTAAGGTTAGTTGAGTGACTTTTTAACATTTGGGTGAAGTCAAAAGAGTTCAAGTTTAGGGTAGATAACCAAATTCGAATCAGAGGGAGAATTCGAGTTTCTTCGAAGGTAAGTGTATTAAGATCGAATTAAGCTAAGTTGTATTGTTTTCGCTAAGAAATTCCTAGTTTCTCTCTCTAGAATCCAATAATTCGTGTTTGAGTGTTAATGGGGATATTCTTTCTTCCAATTTTGCAGAAGTTGAAAAGGGTTCATGTAAGAGAAACTAATCTTAAGTCTCAATCAACTAAATTAAGGTAATTCCCTAACTTGATGATAGAATTTACTAATTTCAGAATTCTAGGGTTTAGGTAATTCCCAAACTGTCTTTAATTATGGTGTTAATTAATGTATTTATTAATAATGCATCCACACTGTATTGAATGTAACGACTCTTGAAGTCCATGTTACAAAGTAAAAAACATAATATAATAATATGATATGATACGATAGGATATGATATAGTATAATCATTGGACATCAGATGCATGCGGCTGTAAATTTGTCATTCAACATCGGATTCCAGTTATAATATTTGTTATTCTTTATTTTAATCTTGTAGTTACAAACACGACTAAAGAATAACGATTTCTTAAGAAAAATCATGATGGTGCATCGGAGATGTTCTAATATAAAATCTAAAAAACTAACTGTCCTATGGAGAAAGTCTAAAATAAAATTTCCCCTGCTAGCTAGATGGTAGAATATATTGCAACAAAAACGAGCCACATGGTTAAATAAAAATACTCTAATTTGTCTCCGATACAAAGTCCCTGATAACAATTTATTTGCTCACTTTTCACTTTTCTTTGTTGGAAGGTACCCCACATTTCACTTCTCAAATTAAAGAGGTGAAATTCATAGTTTATTGAACTTGGATATTAAGGTATAAATAATTTTCTTTCAACAAAAAACAAAAATAGGTATAAATAATTTTGTTTAGTTTTAGGCCATGAGCCTGTTATTGTAAGAGTTTGACTTCGGTTGTTATCATATTTATCACATCTTTGAATGTATCAATGCAATTGCATTGACTACGAGTCAATTTCCAAAAAAAAAAAAATATGTGGGGAGATGTTTTTAAAGACTTCAATGCCTAGCTTATTTGTTTTATTTACACATAAAAATTATATTGAATCCCCCCTCTCTTGGTATTTATAGTTGGATCCCAGATCTTTCTCCATATCAATGAGTTGACCAAGTAGCTATTAAATACCATCCAGCACACATATATGAATTTATATATACTAAGTATATATAAAAGCATGGGGAAGGTTAATCTTTATTAGATGATACCATTTTTTTTTTTTGTTGTTGTTGGAAAGATGATATCATTTAGTAGTATTTTATTTGCTAAAGCAGCAACAGTACAAAATGTGGGGTATTTTGCAATCACGACAAATACAGGGACTAAAGTTGAATTTCGGCTGGTTAAGGGAAAATCAAAACTGACTTTTCTTCACTTTTTCCAACGAGTTCAAGTTTGGGCTGGGGTTTTAGATAACCAAATTCGAATTAGAGGGAGAATCTCAAGTGGATTTTAGAGAGAAATTCTAGTTTCTTCGAAGGTAAGTGTATTACGATCGAATTAAGCTAAGTTCTATTGTTTTTTGGTAAGAAATTACTTGTTTCTCCCTCCAGAATCCAATAATTCTGGTTTGAGTGTTAATGGGGATATTCTTTCTTCCAATTTTGCAGAAGTTGAAAGGGGTTCATGTAAGGGAAAGTATTCTTAAGTCTCAATCAACTAAATTAAGGTAATTCCCTAACTTGATGATAGAATTTACTAATTTCAGAATTCTAGGGTTTAGGTAATTCCCAAACTGTCCTTAATTATGGTGTTAATTAATGTATTTATTAATAATGCATCCACACTGTATTGAATGTAACGACTCTTGAAGTCTATCTTACAAAGTAAAAAAAAGAGTTATTTCCCAAATGGCCTCCAACTTTGTGACCAGCTTCCTGCCTGACCCCCTACTTTAGCAATAATTCCCATATGACCCCCTTTTTCCGTTATCTTTAACGGTCCGTTACTCTCTCTCCTCCATCTCATTTTCTCACTCTGCCAAGTCACCTATCACGCCACATCATCATCTTCTCCGGCATAGGTCGACGGCCGGAATTTCCGACCGGCGACCTTCAATTTTTTTTTTTATTTTTTTATTCTCTCTATCTCTCTCTAAATTTTTTTTTCTCTCACATTTTCTCTCTCTCTCTCTAAACTCCGGCGAAGGGGGTTTCCCTTCGCCGGAGGTCTGTTCATCACAAACAGCAGATCTGTTAGTGATGAACAGACCGGTCTGTTCATTACGAACAGATAGATCTGCTGTTAGTGATGAACAGACCTCCGGCGAAGGGAAACCCCTTCGCCGGAGTTTAGAGAGAGAGATGTGAGAGAAATCTTCTTTTTTAGAGAGAGAGAAAATAAAAAAAAATTGAAGGTCGCCGACCGGAAATTTGGCCGCCCGGCGACCTATTCCGGAGAAGATGATGATGTGGCGGATAGGTGACTTGGCAGAGTGAGAAAATGAGATTGAGGAGAGAGAGTAACGGACCGTTAAAGATAACGGAAAAAAGGGGCCATATGGGAATTATTTCTAAAGTAGGGGGCCAGACAGGAAGCTGGTCACAAAGTTGGGGGCCATTTGGGAAATAACTCTAAAAAATATAATATAATATAATAATATGATATGATCCGATACGATATGATATAGTATAATCATTGGACATCAGATGCATGCGGCCGTAAATTTGTCATTCGACATCGGATCCCAGTTATAATATTTGTTATTCTTTATTTTAATCTTGCAGTTACAAACACGACTAAAGAATAACGATTTCTTAAGAAAAATCATGATGGTGCATCGGAGATGTTCTAATATAAAATTCAGAAGACTAACTGTCCTATGGAGAAAGTCTAAAATAAAATTTCCCTTGCTAGCTAGATGGTAGAATATATTGCAACAAAAACGAGCCACATGGTTAAATAAAAATACTCTAATTTGTCTCGGATACAAGTCCCTGATAACAATTTATTTGCCCACTTTTCACTTTTCTTTGTTGTAAGGTACCCCACATTTCACTTCTCAAATTAAAGAGGTGAAATTCATAGTTTATTGAACTTGGATATTAAGGTATAAATAATTTTCTTTCAACAAAAAACAAAAATAGGTATAAATAATTTTGTTTAGTTTTAGGCCATGAGCCTGTTATTGTAAGAGTTTGACTTCGGTTGTTATCATATTTATCACATCTTTGAATATATCAATGCAATTGCAATGACTACGAGTCAATTTTCAAAAAAAAAAAAAATATGTGGGGAGATGTTTTTAAAGACTTGGATGCCTAGCTATTTGTTTTATTTACACATAAAAATTATATTGAATCCCCCCTCTCTTGGTATTTATAGTTGGATCCCAGATCTTTCTCCATATCAATGAGTTGACCAAGTAGCTATTAAATACCATCCAGCACACATGTATGAATTTATATATACTATATAAAAGCATGGGGAAGGTTAATCTTTATTAGATGATACCATTTTTTTTTGTTGTTGTTGGAAAGATGATATCATTTAGTAGTATTTTATTTGTAAAGATCTTAATATGATCAAAAATTCATCTACTCTATCAGACTTTATATATATATATATATATATATAAAAGCTTGGGGAAGGTTAATCAGATTATGAGGATATTATATTGTTTCATCTATATATGTAATTATTGTAAGATTAGTTCATTATAAGTTCCTTCCAAGCCCTTTCTTGAAGCTTATACATTCAAGTTGCGAAAGACATATTTGAGAAGCTAGCCATGGAAGAAGCAGGACTTTTGCAAAGCAAGGAGCTCTATCAGGTACTTTCTCTTTCTCTTTTCTTTGTAAATTTTATGCCTTTCTCAGTGGGTTGCTGGCTGAGATTATCGATGAACAAAACTTATTCACGTCGATCCAATGTGAACGTCTAGTTTTTCTTTACTCATACAATTTGCTTGCTTTCTTTTAATAATTCTATGTTTGAATGGTTATTACAGTATCTCTTGAAAACCAGTGTATACCCAACTGAACCAGAGCTTGTGAAAGAGCTAAGAGAAGCTACTGCAAAACACCCAGAGTATGCTTTCGTCACCACATTATAACCTAATAGAAAAATGGTAGCCCTTAAATTAACCTCTTGTTTTCTTACTTTTCTTCGTGTCTCTACAGCGCTTGTATGGGTACTGGACCAGATGCAGGACAATTGATGACATTGTTGTTGAGGCTAATCAATGCAAAGAAGACCATCGAAATCGGTGTTTTCACAGGATACTCGCTACTCCTCACCGCTCTTTCATTGCCTAATGACGGCAAGGTTCATTTCTTCCTCTGTGATCTGCCTCATTTTGTTCGTTTCATGTCTCATCGTCCCTCAAGAAATTTTCCTAATTCTCCGAATAATTTTTTTTCAAAATGATGCAGATTACAGCGATCGATATAAATGGAGAAGCATATGAAACGGTTGGGGCACCCATTGTTCGAAAAGCTGGTGTTGAACACAAAATTGACTTCATTGTATCTCCTGCTCATCCAATTCTAGACAAACTCCTTGAAAATGTATGTTTTGACTACCACTTTCTCTCAAAAACAACTTCATTGAAGGGCACAATTGTCGTTTTAGATCATTTCATACGGTCCCAGACTCACTATTTTATTTTTTATGTAAAATGAACCTAAAATTAGTCCGATTTGAATATTTATGAGACTCAGACATCTATCTATAATACTCGTTTTAGATATTGGAGTTGAATTCGGGAAGAACAAATAACACATCGCTAAATCAAAGTTTGCTATAATACTCATTAGCACAAATACTTGGGCAGTGTTGCGAAACTTAATTCGTTAACTAATCGAATTCTTTTGCAGACTGAAAACGCAGGGAGTTTTGATTTTGCTTACGTCGATGCAGATAAAGATAACTACATAAATTATCATGAGAAGCTATTGAAACTGGTTAGGGTTGGGGGAGTCATTCTCTATGATAACACACTCTGTGGAGGAACAGTTGCCATAGAAGATAAATCTACTATTACAGAACCATACTACATATACAATACACCTTTTGCTATTGAGTTGAACAAGTTCTTGGCAACTGATACTCGTATTCAAATAGCCCATGTCCCTGTAAGTGATGGTTCCACTATTTGCATTCGTCTCTGTTAATGGAAAGAAAAAAAAACCTCTTCTTGAATCGTTTCGTTTAAGTTAATTGTTTGTGGAGGTTAATGAAGTTATTTACTTGTTCCTAGCTGTGTATCGATGTATCTGCGTATCAACATCGTTTATCAATAAAACAAATAAGTTTGTGGCAATACGATTATTAAGCGGTGGTTTCTCTTTGTTAATCTAAATCTGGATCAAATTTATGTAGTTGTTGAAGGTGATTTTTGCTATACTATGTAATTAGGTCTTACAACTGGAAAGACTTGTTTTAAGATTTCAACTACCATTTAGAGCATCCAACACTCAATCTTTAAAACTTTTGAGTGCCACATAAAATTTTTAGAATTTTTCTCTTACAAACCAATATTTTAAGCGATCTTTCTCAAATCCTACCCTAATGGCAATGGAGCAACATATGAGTTGGATCAAGAGTACAAGTCGAGGGAATGAGTCTCTCCTTCATTATACACAGACCTGCTCTCCCCCTGCCAAATAGAACAACAAGTTCATGGTGTGGTCATGGTATGGTCATGGTAGGTACAAGCTCTCTTGAGATGGCCAGCCGGAGCGGGTAAAACTGCAGCTTCTCGAGACCATCTATGCTTCTCGTCTACAGATGGAAACCCTAACAACAGGTGCAAGAAGTATATCATATTTACAAGTAACCATTACAAACAAGCACATTATCACAAAGGCCTTCATAGACAACAATATGTACAAGCAACCATACATTATAATGATACATTATTTACAGAGAAATCTCTCTCTTTCATACACCAACTGAACCACGTAAATCTCGGTATTCAGTGTGATTGTTTACTTTCATAAATTGATTTTTCTAGTTTTGCAAGTTCTTCGCTATAACATTATTCATGAACCCTTGCTTCATCAAAATACCATCCTTTCATAATAGACTAATAGTCAACCAATTTCAATATGTTTTTTAGATACCCAAATCTTAGAAACATCTGAAACCTTGATTTCTTCAACATGAATCCATCTCAATCTAGGTAAATTCATTAAAATCACTTCAACTCCTTCTTCCCCAATTTTACAACATTGTTTTATATCCAAACTTTCAATCAACCTACAGTTCTTGGATATAGAAATCATAGCTGAATTTGTAATTCCTCTACACCCTCTCAACTTGATATCAATCAAATTCTTACAAGAAACAATCATGGAAATTAATTCTCTATCAACTAACATCTCATTGAAAGACAAATCCAGTTTCTTTAAACCCTTCCAATTCTGCCCTAAAGTTGTTAATAACCCTGTTTCTCTCTCCACAACATCACAATTTAAGAGACCTAATTCTTCAATTATTCCATCTTTCATGGCTAACCCAAAGTTCTTAAGACCTTCACCTGTTAAAAGACAACAACTTTGAAGACGAAGACTTGTTAAACTACTTCTGAAATTCTCTGAAATTGCAGAGAGATGATCATCTTCGATATCTAAAGGAAGACGGAAATCGAGTTTTTGAATAGTTGACTTGGTTGTGGTTATAAATTGATGAAGACTATCTCTGCTACCTCCATCATATAAAAGTAAAGAATTCAGAGAATCACAGTGTTCTGCTAATTGTGATAAAACCCTATCAACTATTGTTCTACTTGTTCTGAGCTCTAATTCTTGAAGACCCATTAAACAATTGAAGAAGGAAGAAGGAGAAGAGGGATCATCTCCAATACCTTCACAGTTTTTTAGTTGTAATTTTTTAAGATTTTTGATGTTTTTCCATAGCCAACTTATGCCATGATCTTCAGCTCCAATTCCTGATAAACAGAGGTTTTCTAAGGGTAACCCAGATGAATTTGGGGAAAACAGAGCTTCTTCTCCTTGTTCAAGTTTAGGATCAAAATTGGAACTTGGGTTTGTGAAGTCATCGAATTTGGGGGTAGAATTTGAAAAAGAAAGGTCTTTTAGAAATGGGAAATGGATTAGCCAATGAAAAGAGAGAGGACGAACAGAGGAGGATATATGAAGAGAAGTAAGATGTTTAGAGGTTTTAGAGAGAGAAAGTAAAGAAGAGGGAGAAACAGAGCCAGCAAAGAAACGAAGAACTTTGAGATTAGAACAACTAGAAGCAATTAAAAGAAATAGATGGTCAGATGAACTATTGTTATTATTATATTCAGGTGATGAAGAATTGGGATTACCAGAGATGATAGTGAGAGAATTGAGATGTGGGTAGTGAGAAAGAAATGAAGAAATAGATGAAGAATTGTGGTTAAGATTGATTTGTAGAGAGAGAGAATTGATAGAGGAGCGATGGATATTCAACCATCTCTTGCGTACTAGTGAGATTGATGAAGATGATGATGGAGGAAGACGGATAAAGATTTGTTGAACCAGTTCATCACACACAAGCTGCTCCATTTCTAGAGAGAGAGA
>BEHA01005030.1:0-27728 GCA_002897215.1 Eschscholzia californica subsp. californica
CCTATCCGACAAATTGTTCGCATTGTCACCTTGGTCGAAGGACATCTCCTTCAACTCCTTCAGGGCCCAACGGCCAAGATACTATATTAATATAAGTTACCAGTTTAGTTAGGTGATGGCGGCCATTCCATGTTTAGAGTCCTAGCAATCAAGGAAAGTATTATTAGCAGTTATCTTCTTTCTTTATTTGAGGCTAACTAGGAAAGTATAATCTCTATATAAGAGAAGTCCAGTCTGTCTTATAACATAGAATTGAATTATCAAATACAAAAACCCTTGATTGCATCTTCTTTGATTACAGTTATTTCAGTTTATCTTTAATTATTTATCGTTTCTTCTTTAGTTTTATTAATGAGTTCTACTACTTTTACGCTTCCGCAACAATCTACATCAGCTGGTATTCAGAGCTTGAAGAATCTAGGAATGAAAGAGGAATTTTTTTTCATGGATACATCTCTCCTTGAATGCTGGATTTTTTTTTCCACGTTTAGGTTGGGATCCCTTTCGAGATTCAAAACAATTTTATGTTGATCGAAAATATCAAGAAAAAAATCAATACCGTTTCCAAAATTCCTCTATTCGACGGTCAATATAATATAGATTTCTGGATTCAACAGATGGAGGATTGGTTCATAAACCAAGATGTTAGTGATGAAGATAAGGTTTTTGTCGCTGAACAACACTTATCTGAAAGAGTCTACGACAAATTCAACGAGATGCAATGGAGACTTGTTGATCAAGGAAACCTCTTCATTGATGATTGGAATCAACTGAAAAATATTTTTTGGTATGTTTTCCTTCCTTTGGATGAGTATTCGTCTTATGCCGACTCACAAATTGATTCTAGACGACAACCATCCCATATTCTCTCGACCACCATTGTACCAAAGAAGTTCTTGACAAGATGAACAAAATTCTCTCAATGGCCGAGGAAGAAGAAAACGGTAATTTTTCTTCATCAAACCTAAATCCTATTCGTGATATGAAGAAATTATGTTCGGACCAATTATTCGATTCATATGCAATTCCAGGAGAAGAAATCCTTATTTCGAATCACAAAATACTTCCGCATCAAATTATGTCGTCATTGGTGTTACCCCCTCATCATCATGAACTTATTACAAATTTTAGGTTTTATTCATGGAACCAATTGGAATGTATCGATCACATGTTCGATACAATGTCCCTTGATGAGGAGTCACCACTCACTACTAGTACTACTGGTGGTGGGCGAGCAGAGTCTATTCTAATTACTAAAGATGAGGAAGAAGTTGCCGAAACTTTATTTGCATTGGCAAGAATGATCCCTCGTGATGACAAGTCTTTTATGAGCCAACTTGATCAACAATTTCTAGACGACAAAGAGATTCCAGTTCTTGCAGCTGAAGCTCTCGAGGAGACTGAGACGAAGTGTCACAAGACCTCTATCAGTGACCAAGGTATTAGTCTTCATTCAACTATAGAAGAATCAGGTAGTAATGCAGAAAGAAACAAGTATTTGAAAATTTCAACTGTTCTGGATCGATCCTCCGCTCTTGGACAGCATAAATTAGACCCAAGTTTGGGTTCCACAAGTCTACCATATCTTAATTCTTCTCCACTGGTCAAGAGTGAACATACTAATAATATACCAGTGAGCATAGACGTGGATGGTGTTACAGCCAAAGTATGTCAAGGGATTAGATCAACTCAGGCCAGGCAACATGAACCCTCCTGTGAACCGGAACCAGACTTGTGTCCGGTTACAAGTACTTGGTCAAGACATAACCCAATTCCGACTTCAGTTAACAGGGTTTATGTTCGTGACAGAGGTAACCCAATTTTTCGACCTTTATCTAGTCATCACTTATTTTACGGTGACAGAGTGTTTCACGGCTTTAATATCAAATCTGGTTCTGCTTTTTATTCATGCCGGTTGCAATTAGAGGCCGAAAAAGTTCTTGTTAATATGGATTTTCCTGGGGTCTTGAGAAATGTGGAGAGTTTCGAATGTATTGTTTCAAATTTCAACAACAGTCGTCAAATAGATTATGCACTGAAGCTGTTTGATAAAATGGGTGAATGGGGATGTAGTCCGACTGCGGATTCTCATCTGCTTCTTGTACAACGTCTCTATCACGTTGTTCGAATGAAATTTGTTGGAATCGGGGAAGCTCTTTATAGGAAAGCTTACTATGTGTTCCTGAAAATTTTGTGTGGAATTGAAAAGATTATTCATGCTATGAAGCAGGTTGGTATCGTCCCTGGTATCAAAACTTCTGACTTGTTCATAGGGAAATTGTGTGCTCATGGACAAGCTGATAAGGCTACTTCTCTCTTTGATGAAGGAAAGAGAGGAGGTTTTGATATGGTTTCTATAGTGTATACATTGGATCCAAGAATTTATGTAAAACCTGTTTTGAATGAGATGGGATTTGCTTTAGTTCAATTATATAGGACTGATGAAGATGCTGAATTATTTGAAGAAGCAAGGATTATACTTGAACAAGAGTGTCTCAATATAAGTCATACTAAATCATCAAAACCTCGGCGAGAGAAACATTCGGCGAACCGAGCTTATTTTTGAGTTGAAGAAACTCATGGTCGAATTTCCCATCGAGAGGAATGTAGTGTTTATAATTTTTTTCTTCAAACTAAAAGATGACGGGCGTTGTCGGAATTTATTGGTCGTTTATACGTTGGTTTCGCTTTTGCAAGTATCTTGTCAATATATGAGTCAGCTTATAGTTGATAATATGATCACTACTGGTCTTCTTCAACTTTTCGGCAAATCATGAGCAAAGTGGGAACTGAGGATTGCCTTCCATGTCGCCGATATTTACCCGTTTTGTCTGGCAGAGCCAATTTACGAAGACACCAACTTGCGGACAAGTTGTTCCACAGCGGGGGAGTATGATGGCGGCTATCCCACCAATGGGCCTCACGGCCAACCCAATAACGGGCCCAACGGCCAAGATACTGTATTAATATAAGTTACCAGTTTAGTATTTAGGGTTTCCATGTTTAGAGTCCTAGTAATCAAGGAAAGTATTATTAGTAGTTATCTTCTTTCTTTATTTGAGTCTAACTAGGAAAGTATAATCTCTATATAAGAGAAGTCCAGTCTGTCTTATAACATAGAATTGAATTATCAAATACAAAACCCTTGATTGCATCTTCTTTGATTACAGTTATTTCAGTTTATCTTTAATTATTTATCGTTTCTTCTTTAGTTTTATTAATGAGTTCTACTACTTTTACGCTTCCGCAACAATCTACATCATTAGGGTTTTGGGTGTGTAAATGAGGAGTTGAAAAGTAAGAACAAAACAGCTAGTAGTGGAGATGGATAGACAGGGTTTCGATTTGATGAGTATGAGGGTTCTTACTTTTTTCATTCCTGCTTTTATTTTAGGTTGAGAATGGTTAGGTTTCTTTCTTAGCTTTAATAAATAAAACTTGGAGAGAGAAGCACATTGAATAGAGAGATGCATGATTGTCCTTAGTCAAATAATGACAGTGGATATGAAAAAATGAAAGCAAATGGCGAACCAAACAATGGAAATAAAATAAAAAGTTACGAAGAAAATAATTCTTGGAGTAAATATTTGTCGGAGTAATTTTTTCTCTATTTTTTTTCCTTTTTCCTGATTTGCAATCAAACACAACCGTAGAAGAAAAGAAAATAAGCTGTTGTTTTTGTTGTGCTTTATTTTCTGGTTAGTTTTTTTTTTTTGAAAGTTCTGGTAAGTGGTTTCTGCTCTTCTTGTTTCTTTTCCTCGCTCTTGGTTATTTACTCCAACTTCTCTATTTTTTGTGGGTTTCTTTATTTTTCATCTTCACTCTTGATTTCTTCTTATAGTCATTTTTTTTTCATACCAAAAGAAACCTACAATTAAACCGAATAGTTTGGGTCTACTAATCAAACACAAAATTGGTCTAATGAAATAATGGGTAAAAGACCTCGAAATATAAAATGTCTTTTGACAATATTAGATTTTATTTTCTCATGGCATAAGTATTAATTTTTTTTTATTAATGTGTCTAAACTGAAAATCTTATATAATTATATATTTATTTTAGTAATATATATACATATATATTACATACACAATATGTATATTATGATTCGAAAAATAAATTTACCGTATTTTATTTGAATTTATGATTATAAAATATGAAAATTAAATATTAGCAATACGATCTTCGATTTAACTACATTGTGTACACCTTATCACTAGAGTTAGTTAAACCTAGCCCAGCAATAGGCCAATACCTCTCTTATGTGAGGTGTGTACTCTAACATTTTCTCTAAAATAATTCATGACTAGTACCTTACCGACTGATCAATTTATTGAAGATAGGACAAGGACATGTTTGTCATTTCCCTTTGTAAATTACTTAGAAGGATTAATTGTGTCTCTTTTTTCTCCCAACTCATTACTACAAGCAATCTTTTCCCTAGCTAGCTCGTATCAACTGTCCTACCTTGTATACCACAAATACTCAACATATCTTCTCTCTCTATATATATATACATAGCTAGAGAGAAAGAGAGAGAAGTCTATGTTGACGCCTTGGTTTCTTTCTCTCTCTAGAGATTTCAATATTCATCATCTGCAGGAAGTAAGAAATGGTGGATTATAATCAGAAAGATAGCAATGGAGTTGTGTGTTGTTTGTGTGGGGATGTGGGTTTCCAGGAGAAGCTATTCAGATGCAACAAATGCTCCTACCGATTTCAACATTCGTATGTGTTTTCGTTTCTCTACTAATCTCTTAATATTTATAGCAATACCATCACTATATATCTTCACAAATGCACCACCAATCTCTTCTTCTCCATCACCTTATAACCACCACTAGCACCACCACCACCACCACCACCACTACCGGACCATTACGTAAAAACGAAAATGAGACTCTGTCTGGTCCATCTCCAGGCTGAATCTCGTTAGCTGATGTGGTCAGACAAGATTTAGACAGAGAAATTTAAACATTTTTTATCGTGGTTGTATACATATATATCATGGTCATAGTAGCATCCATAATTTATATTTTATGAATGGAAAAGTACATATACACACACATACCATGCTAAATTTCCTAACTAGTACTTGTTTTGTTATTAAAATGATAAAAATATATATCAGATATTTTACTCGAAAAAAGCGAAGTTCGAATCTTACTGTTTTCAGAAAATGTGGATCAAAAGTCCATGCATATGTATACCTTGATACAGAGCCGGCCCTGGCCCAAAGCGAGCAATGCCTCGCTTTGGGCCACCAAAATTTTGGGGCCACATTTCATGAGGGTGTCTATAAAATTGTTACCAGAAACAATTTCAACCCAGCCCAGCATGTAAGTAACGAAAGAGCGACCCTTTCCAAGATGCACTGGCCTTGTGCTTTACGTTCTTTTTCAATAAGTGGGCCCACTATAAATTCAAACATTTCAATTTTGACACATGTCCTTTTGTAACAAGTACCCTTTTTCTGGCCATCTCTGCACTCATCTCCACTTCTCATGTCTCTGTTCTCTCTAAAGTCACTAATTCTCACACCAATCTCATCTCCGTCAGTGTACATCTTTAGGTGGATTTGTTTAGTTACTATCTATTACAAACAAATCACATTTTATCATCAATAGAGTCCAGAGTTATGGTCCCGTGGGAAAACTTTTGGGGTATTCCCGTGTCCTGTGATTATGTAAAGTATAAACTTTTTTTTTTATATGCAAGATAGTTAACAAATATTCAAAATAATTCAAGTTAAGATATACTTTCTTTCATCTTAAAAGAATATAAATGACAATCTTTATTGAGAGACATCTCCTTCTGACCTAATATGATATATCAGACTCAATGTTTCAAGAAGTCATTTCACAGGGATAACAAACACATTACTACAAAAATCTTGTTGTCACTTGACTTCTAAATGTGTTATATAATGACGAGTCCCGCGTCTAGGTACTAAATGTAGTTTAAGAACTAGAATTACCTCATGCTTTAGGTCACTGACTGAAACCCTAAAACATTGATGCTTAGAAAAAGTGGTCTGAAAAATCGAAGACATAATCGTTTAAATATACTCTACTCCCACATTAGCATAACAAAAAGGTGCACCCATGTCACCGCCTAACTATTGCGATGAATCGAGTCAAGATTAAATTGACGGGAAAGATGTTTAGTTTTTACATAGATTCAATAAGATGAGCTCAGGGTCGGCCTAGATTCATGAAGTCCTAAGGTGAACTTTGGATTTGCAGATAATACTAGGGGCCTCATTTTTTTATTTCGCTTCGGGCCACTAAAAAGTCAGGGCCGGCCCTGCCTTGATATATATGTTTGCATAATTTCTATTTTTCATTTATTTTCTTCTCTCCTTCACCGGGTTCCATGTTTGAGTTAACTATGTATATATTTCATGTAAATATTATATAGGTACTGCAGTAATTATTATGAGGAATCAAAGGATGGGTTTTGCGATTGGTGTTTAAGTGAAGAAAAAACTTCAAAACATATTGTTAGAGTTTCTTCGAAGAAATCAAGCAATACTATTGCTAGAAATAGTAATAGCACTAATAACAAATCCGAGCAATATTCAGGTGAAAAGATCAAGCGAAACGATAATAAAGAGGCAACAGAAAAGGCGAAAAATACTGCAAGTACAAGTGGTGCTCCTTCTCCAAAAACTTCGGGTCGAAGGTATAAGTTCCTTAAGGATGTAATGTGTTGAAGATGAAGATGAAATGTGGTGATGAAGATGAGTGAAGGATGGGGTTTTGGATACTTTTCTTTATTGTGTTTTTTTACTCAGTGAAGAACTTTAAGTATTAAGTATTATGATCATCAATATAAAGATGGGAATTTGGATATTTTGTATTGTGTTTTACTTGGTGAAGAACTTAGTATAAAGAGTTCTAATAATTAAATTTGGTTGAGTGATAAGGTGTCTGTCAACAAAACGATCCAATATTACCATTTTTTGGCAGGCCAAAATAATTTGGTCTTAGGGCAAAAAGGCCACAAGAATATTAATATGGCAAGCAAACCAAAATAATAATTGTAATGGCAGTTTAGGCCACTAAATGATCGTTCCCGTCCTAATTTGTGATTACCCACTAGTGCGGTTTACAATTTTTCAACAATGACAAATAAGTTACCCTTCTACGAAAACAAAACAGTTGTTTGCTTTCTACAATAATGCATTAGTTAGAAACAACAAAGCATAAAAAAAATGTCCCTATAACAAGATCACTGAAAAAACGACCAAAAACTAAACAAAATAGTAGTAGAAGAATAATGAAAACGAGAAGATGAATATAAAAGCGGTCAAAAAAACATCTCAAAAACAAAAAACAGTGAACTAAGGACAAAAAAGCAAAAGAAATGAGGAAAAACAATTGAGAAAACCACAGACAACATTTAATATGGCGTAGATAGGTGAAGACCAAGCTATAAGTGTCATGTGTTTGTTTTGTTCTTTTGGTAATTTTACACTATACACCCATTGGTAAAAAATAATTGGTAAAAAATAACTGACTACTAATATTTATGTCATTCGTCCTTTCAGAAAAGATTGTATAGGGAGAGAGGGAAAATCATTTGACATACATATAGTGACACTACGTTTACACTATTATTTTTTTAGCTCACTTCATCATAGTCGGTCATATGAAGTTTTTTTTTTTTTTGTTGAAACGTCATATGAAGTTGTTCTATTTTTTTTTTTGATGAAAAACATAAAGTTGTTCTTGATTATGGTGGAGATTTACTACGTAATATGTAAATAATCTAAAGATACCTAATGTCAAATAAGTGAGTCATTTATTTTATTTGCAATCATAACCCCATAATGCACATATATACATAGTTGTGTGCTTTGATCATATTAGTTGGTCATATGTTGCTTTTAGAAGTAGCTAAAACCTAATAAGAAATCAAAGAAACAATCATTAATTTGTTTTAAGGAAGCTAATTGACTATAAATTAATCAAAATAAGTCACTAAACCATCACTCTAGGTGGTTGTTTGTTCTTGGCTTGCTTTCCAATTTTGCAATCTCATCTACAAAATCAAACAATAGTTACAGACTTATAGTTAATAATAATAATATTATCGACGAATCCCTTAAACAATTAGGGTTTCTACTTCATACCATGAGTCTTATTAGAGAGTTTGTTTTCTTCAATTTCTCATTTGTTGATAAACACACTTCCATGTTATTTAATTAACACTAACACACATTTTTCGTCTAACTAAAACTTATATTAAAATTTAATATTTAGAACACTAACACATTGGACTACATAAATCAAAGATCCAATCGATATTGAAAGATGAAGTATGTAGTAAGAAAGGGCTTCCTCTTATTGGTAATAAACGAATTAAAGTTTGGGAACTACTGATTGACTAAATTGGAGCCCTAGCTAGCTTTATATATGGGGACCCCTTGGCCTTTGCTAGTTTCTTAGAAACTTAGTTGTATAAAATATGAAGAAAAAGGTACAAAAGTTGATAAAGTCTAGTCTTTCCACTTTATTTATTTTGGCCATTTCTAAGAAACCAACAAAACCCCTTTTCAGTACTACCTTTAATTTCTTATAAATGTATGACAATGAGGTCTCCACCATGGTTATTGGGTCATTGGGTGGGGGTGTTCCTTGTTTCTCACTTATTAGGGTTATGTACTTCTCAAATAATTTAGAGTTAACCCACTCTTTAACCTTAATTCTCGATACAAAATTATTAATAGGTCGGGTATTAGTTACCTAATCTGTTTCCAATACGATCATTAGTTTGTTGAGCTCCATGATTAATAATCTTTTTTACTTCAGAATTATGTCGCTTAATCATTCACGAAGTCATACTAAAACCACTAGTCATTTCTTTAATTAAGAAGGAAATCAATAAAATTTTTGATGAAATTAGACTAATAGAATCAATAATGTTATGTGGGAGGACTAGACATTACGATATATAGTTTTTTTTCTTTTTTCTTTCAGAAAACAGTTTTGAACTTCGGTTCGAATCCTGGTAGAAATAACTACTCAACCAAAATAAACTTCACATATATATCAATAAGGTTTCATTTATAACAATTAAACTATTATTATTATTATTGTTATCAACCATAAGTTGGAAACTTAATTTCCATCTTGGTAGATTATAGAGTTTTAGACAATTGTATTTGTGGATGTAAATCACCCTAAACCATTTACTTAGACCCACTTTAACTTAAACTCCCTTATAAAATGTTGTTTGTAAGATCAATATCAAAATCTGATTTTGAGTGAGGATGGTCATACACAGATAATTTCAGATAAGTATATTAATCTTCATGAGTAAGAAATCTTAAATTATTTGACAACACCCTATGTCTATATAGTATATAACTTGAGAATGCACCAGAAATTCATGTGCCTATAATTTGTGGGTGAAGGAAAGGTAGCACATAAACATTTGTATGATGATGACTCAACCAAGTTTTAATTCTATCTGTCAGCAACTAACTTACTTTTCTTTTTATTGAAACTAACATGTGTGTTGTGGTTGTTGCTTTAGTTTCACCCCCGGCCCCTTGCCCCTGCCCCGGCCACTCCTTACTTTCTCTGCTATTTATTCCTCGACTTTACCTTACTTACAAGCAATCACAATTAAATGCCCCTACCTCTATCTCTCACACATTAACATGCAATGTTTTGTTTGATTGACTAATTCAAATTCTAGTGATCAAGAGACATAGGGTTAAATAGAAGGCCCAAAAAAAATCTTTCCTGTATAATCTTACATAATTTCGAATGTTATCGGTTCTGGTACTTAGACTATATGGTGAAATGTGGATGACAATAAAACAAATTTCTCATAGTGCATTGTCATTGGTCCATTGAGGGTGTTCGAAATTGTTTTTGCATTGCCTTAGACTCCTATGTTGGTAACATTAATGTGTTGTGTTAATTCTAAACCGAGTAAGAATGTCGAAGAGTCGGGAAAAAGGAGACAAGTATTCGGCACAACTTTGGTACTGCCTTCTATAGTTGCTCTTTGAGAGTCTCATGCTATTACTCCATAGGTTGAAACGAAGGACTACACTTTCCCGTAAACATTAATTTTGTAGTGATTTTTAGGAGGACGATCAATGATCGAGTAATTACTTGAAAAGATAGAGAATAACCATGACAATAAATTCTTGGTGGTAGTTAAAAAGCTAAATTCTCTTTAAACTCATATTTTTAAAATATTCAATTATCAAACACAAATTTAGGTTTCTTAAAAAAAACACAAATTTAGGTTGTATTTGATAGCTTTTATTTCTACAAAAATATGTGAGTTCCAAACAAATGCTACTTTCCATTGATTGATTGCATTTTATTTCTGCAAAAGTATTTTCGATAGAAACACATGTAATCTCAATAAAGCGATCGATATTCAAGAGGAAGGTCAGAATATGGCTTGCTGGTCCCTCATAAAATAAGGCAAATCCACTATAAGATCCATGTATCACCATTTATCGATGGAACATATACCTAACCCACATCATGACACACGCTGGAACTTTATATGGCACATTAAAACCATATTATGTATTTCAATATTTCTGTGGAAATGTTGCACTGGGGCCCTACCTGTGCGACAACGTATGGGAAAGTTCATTGAAAATCAATTAAGTTGTCTATCTTGTAATAACATTGAAAGTACAGAACATGCTCTCCTTCATGGCTACAAAATATCTGATTTTAATTTAATATTATCTCTACGAATATTAAATCTGTATTAGACTGGTTCATTCTTGAGAGAAAGAGGATAACATCACATGTACTTCGAATGACATGCACTTTTCCACGATTTTATGGTTCATTTGGACAGCTCGATGCGACTACTGCTTTCAAAATACTCTCATGTCGACCTCGTAGATGATCAATCAAGTTCTAACCTTCCCTGGGATCTCAAGTACTACTAATCAAGTAACCCATATAATTAAGACAACCAAATGGTTACCCCCAGCTTATCCGTACTATTAATAACGAATGTTCATTTACTAATATCAATTATTGTATTGGTTCCAGTTTTATTGTTCATGATAAACAAACTAACTTTATTCCGGCTAAAACATCAAATCTCAGAGAAAAAACACATCATCATAGAAAGTGACAACATTAACTTAATCCCCAAAACCATTTTAGTAAGAGTTCAATGTCCTACAGAAAATAAATATAAACACATCATCATAGAAAGTGACAACATTAACTTAATCCAGTATTTACATGACGCTCGAAGAACAATCCAATTACAATTTGAGATACATATAAAACAAATAAAGAAATTAATTCCGACCTTCAATAGCATCAAGTTCGTGTACATCAACAGAGAACACAATAACCCATCAGACAAGTTTGCCAAATGAGTCACGAAAAAAAGGGTAATAAATTTTGAAAAATATTCTGCACTTAATTTCTCATTCAAATTGTACAGCTCTTTTCTATTAGTAATATATTCTTCTTCAATAAAAAAATATTGCATTTTATTTCTATGTAGGCAGATATCCATTAATTTGGAAAAAGAAAAGGAGTCCAAGCCTTGAAAACGTTTGTTTCTAATATTTTAAGGAGGCCCTTGTTTTCCTGGTATCAAACAATTTAAGATGTGTATCACAAGATTTTTGTAGACCCCTAACTTTTTCTTTTTGTCCAAAGATGTAGGTAGACCCATAACTTAGAGGTACAAATTTTGCTTTCCAACTGAACCCAGTCACCTTTGTAACTTTTACAAGCAATACTCTCTCCCTCACACTCCATCCAATCAAACGTTATTAACCTTGTAACACTCCATTATGCCACCTTTCATCTCTCTACATTCTAGAAATAAGATATGGTATCTCCCTCTCAAATTAAATGATTTAATTTTTTTTTGAGGGATTGGGCAAAGCGCCCAAAATCAGCCCAACGATATGTATCAGACCCACTGCAGATAAAGAATGAGGGGCAGGTCCAACAAGTCAGGCTGGAGTAGGGGTGGGAAACGGTCCGGACGGGCAGGAAACGAACACTAACTCAACCGTCCGGGCGGAACGGGCACAAATCTTAAGTGTCCACTCTGGCATCCAGACAAAACGGGCGGACATTTCGGATTTTTCTCAACAAAGTGTCCGTCCGTGACCATTTTGATAGTCGGGCAAACCGGATATCGGTCGGTCGGGCACCGGTCACTAATGATCAAATAAAGAATTTTTTATTCGAAACTAAAATTGTTTAGTAGCTAAATACAACTTTCTAAACTTCCACTTTACAATTCCAAAAAGTAAATGACTACAAAATTAATAATAATCATTGAGATTTCTCATGGATTAAGATCGGTTCTATTCTTCTTCTCATGGATTACGATCGGTGTATTATGGATTCTTGGATTACTAATGAGATATTGAGATTTTTATGGAGAGAGAGACGAAGACAAGATTAAGAAAAGTGATTTTCAGGATTATATATTATTACTCTTGAAATCTAACGATTGTAGCTAACCCTACAAATCTAAAGGCTCAAAATCAACCATATAGGCGGGCGGGTATAAACGGTAGGATAAACGGACGGGTATGGACGGGTTTGGTCGGGCGGACTATATAAGCGGACGGGTTTCGGTCGGAACACCGGATAAGGACCTATGCCTGCGTCCGTCTGCTTAAACTCTTTCGGTCGGGCGGGTACGGACTGATTCGGGCATCGAACGGTCACAGACCTTTCGGACTCGGACGGTCGTGGGCGGATTCCGGATTTTCGGGCCAAAATCCCACCCCTAGGCTGGAGGGTGGAATTTTCAAAACACCCTTCTGCTTTTCGAAATTTACGAAACGGTCATCAAAAAATTTCCCGGAAACTCGAAAATTTCTGAAAAATAATCTGACACGCCTCCCATGAAATTTGAAAACCCTAAAATCATTTTCAAGTTTTATTTCAAAAACATAAATTAAGTTTTAAGTTATTCACTGTTAGTTCATCGTTGGTTTCTGTTCATTATATAAGATCATTTTTCCGAAGGTTACAAGCTTCCAAGTACTTTGCAAGCCCTTGCAAAAGCTTACAAGGAGTTCGCAAGAGCTTGAGAGGAGCTCGCAAGAGCTTGCAAGAATCTTACAATATATCTTGCAAGCCTTTCAAAACTCCTTGCAAGCTCTTGCAAAGGTGTTGAAAAGGCTTACAAGTTGTTTAATTAAGATGGCTCGGAAACTTTTCGCGAAGTCTTTCAAGCTCTTGCAAAGATGTCCAAAGCTCTTGCACAGGCTTGCAAAGCGATTGAAACTTCTTGCAAATGCCTTTTACTTTTAATGTCTTTTATGTTGCACTTTAGGATGAACCTTAATAGGTAACTAATTATGTATTTCAATGCAGGTTTATGATGAGTTGCAAGACATTTCTCATGAAGAAAGCCTATTACTGTCATCTCCAAACTGGAAATGAAAGCTTACCTATGCCAAGAGAAAATGCTTCACCTGGAAAAACAACAATAAACATTCTGATTAAAAGGTTGGATGATCAAAGAAATAAAATCAACATGTTTAAGAATGAAGTAAGTCAATTAAAAGAGAGTAAAGTTTTCAGAACAAAGCCCTAAAGAAGTGCATCATGGGGAAGAAATGGAAGAGGCTGGGGAAAGCAACGAAGAATATGACGAAGATAGTTCAAAAAGTGATAAAATGATGATTCTGAAAAGAAAAGAAAAAATTCAGAAGAGGATGGAGAGAGCAGCAGAGAAGATGGTTCTGGTTCAAATAGTGATAAAAAGGAAGATTCTGAAGGAAAAAAGAAGAGGATGGAGACAGTAGTGACGAAGATAGTTCAAATAGTGATAAAAGGAAGATTCTGAAAAAAAGACAATATAGGATGGAGAGGGTAGTTAGGAAGATAAATCCAGAAGTGATAAAAAAGAAGATCCTGAAAAAAAAAACATAAGAGAATGGAGATAGTAGCGAAGAAGATGACGAAGATAGTCCAAACAATGATAAAAAGAAATTCTAAAAAAAACATAAGAGGATGAAGAACATAACAACGAATAAGATGAATATGAAAATACTGCAGAGGGTGAGTGTAAGGAACAAGATAGAGATCACAACCTTTGCAAGAACATCAAGGCAGAGATGACAAAAGAAGCAGATCGTTTACACGATGTAAGCAATGAAGTTTAGTTGTAGTTACGGACATAAGTGACGAAATAGCAAAACAGGATGAAAAGCAAATGAAAAACATAGAAAATAGTGAAAAACAGAAAGTGATGTTGAAGCTAAGGAAAAAAAATGAAAGAGAATATGAGAGGCATTGATGAGGAAACTAAAGACAGAGTTGAAAAACTTGCTGAAATGAAAAAGAAAATTGTTAAAGGATCCATCGAAAATGGTGCCAAGGAGTGTCCGAAGAGAAAACAACTAGAAAACCCTTTCTTTGTTTATGATAAAAAGGCGAAGAAACAAAAAAAGTTTTTTGGCATAATATTTTGTCGACGTACATGTCAAGTGTGGGTGCTATAAAAGTTTATCTTAGTTAAAGGTGCGATCTTCTTAAATCTATTGAAAAGGAGAAAGATCGTTGTATTATGAGGGTTAGTAACGGATTAGAATACGAAAACCTTGAAAACCTAATAATCAAGTTCATAAATTATTAGTTTTTACAAGTGCGAGGGAGATCTCGTTGTATGATGTTAGTTGTCAGCGTTGAATTTCAGATAATGCCAATAATGAATATGCATGCAATGCTTCCTTGATTGGGGATTGAGTTTGCCTACCCGAGACTTAGGTTTGTGGAAATCTACTGTAGATGGGTTTTAACCCAACTATTTTGTTTTCCAGGTGTTGATTGCGAACTCATGGTATGCGTTGCTCGTGGATCCAGTTTGAAGGTCTCAAATCTTCAATTTCAAAGCGGTTAGCTCGAGATTTGGGATTTGAGTCGCTACAAAATTGCAGTAATGAAAAATCAGCATGATATATGGAGAGTGATGCAGACATGAGAAAATTCTCATGGAGGAAAATTTTAGCGATGAAAAAAGTCTGAAGAAATAAAGTAAAAAAAATAAGAGAAAGCAGAAAGAAGGAAAAAAAATCCAAAAGGGATTTGTCAACCTGCTGGTATCAATAAATCCTCTGAATCCGACGTGATCAAGCTCAAGTAAAATGAAAAGCTTCTGAATCCAACGATCGTGCTCAAGTGATGTGAAGAGCCTTTGTATCCGATGTGATGTGAAGAGCCTATACATTCAATGTGATTAATACATTGAGTGAATGCTTATTAGTCCAGTTGAAATCAACGATAACAATTGCCGAAAAGACTGATGCGGCAAAAAGGTAATAAGAGTTTTGAAGAAAATATATAAACTTGAAGTTGATGATTGCAACCAATAAAGACAATATGAATTATTTTAGTGAATGTCTAAAAACTGAGTGTGATGAATTGCGTGACGTGTGGCATAGAAGACGAAAAAGAGGATAATTAAGGAAGAGTGTTGAAAATACTAATCTAGAGAGTAATAACCAAATTGTAATAATCTAGAGAGTCCCAAGTTACTATAATCTAAAGAGTCATAGTTAATGGTCTAGAGTCCGTGGAGTTGTTTGGATTGAAAGAGAAGATGTAGAGTCTTGAGAGAGTCACTATATAAATATGAACATAAAGATGTTGTTAAAAGTAAAAAACAAGAAAAAAAAAAAAAAAGAAATTGTCCAAATCATAAACCAAGAAGTGAAAGAAAGCTTGTGCAAGTAAGTGGGTTCAAGGAGCTCTGTAAGAGCGTCTAGCCTGTACATTTTCAAGTTAAGTTTTTGTTAAATCTCCTTCTTTCCTAGTTCATTTTTTAATTTCCAACAAAATTGAATGACTTATTCAAGTAGTTTTCTTTGTTCATTTACACCAATGGGCCGATTAAATAAAACATCTATAGAGATATGTGATCCTTGCAAAAAAAAAAAAGGAGATCTCTGGTTCAGATGATGTTGTCGGTAGTCATAACTATCGTAAGATATTTAAATGTTGTACGGGGGTGAATAACTTTTTACTGATCGAATCTGTTGAAATAATAGAGTAAAATACCCTATGCGTTAAGCGGAGACGTAAACTTTGATGCTACAATTGTACAAATATACACAAAATAAAAACAAACATTATTTTGGTCCAATATTTGATTTCTATATTATGGGCTCTATTTGAAGTTAAATCAGACTCTAACAGAGAAGGGCTTAGTGAGAAATTAGGGTTAGATCCATACAGAGCTTGCACCCCTTTAATATCATCTAACTTCAGTTCAACCTTTTTGGTCCTAGGGTTTAAGTTTGGGTACATCACAGATTCCTTAAATTCTGAGTGAGCTAAACCAAGAACATGACCAATTTCATGTAATGCTACAGATTCCAAATCGACGGCTGTCTTCGATTTCTGTGACCCGAAATCAACGGCCCAAGTTTCCATTGCATCAAGATGTAATACTCCGCTTTCTGGCGAAAATGCATGTGCTAGCACTCCTAGTACTCCATCAAATGGTTGTCCATCACCATGATCACCACTGTAAAAACCAATTTTAATCTCCGCTTCATCGTAATTTTCAACTTCAATAAAACTTATGGGTATCACGGAAGCCCATTGGGCAAAAGCCCGTTGAAATACGGCCTTGATGTCCAATTGACTTAAATAAGAAATCGAGTTGTTCCTAGAAATCGAATACGTAAGTACTATTGGAGTCGGTCTAACCCATCTCGGTTGGTCGGGGAAGTATTCGAAGTGTTTAATTGAATGTACATTGTGTAAATAGCGGTCACCCGTCACACCACAACCCGATGAGACAGTTTCGGTATCTTTGAAACTGTTATGATCATTTATCCTAAACTTCTCAACCACTATTGAGTTTGAAAGGGATTTTGATATAGTTCTAGCAGGGCAAGAAGGAATGAAAATCAACATGAGGAAGATGAGGGAGAAGGAGCTGAAACTATATGGAGACATGGGAATAAAGAAGAACTAGTATGGTATAAATTCCCCTTCGGGCAAAGGGAAATGAGAAAATGCAAATTGAGGAAGCTTTATTATAAAGCAATGTCTTGAATTGAGTGGGTACAAGAATATATTATATATATATATATATATATATATATATATATATATATAACCACTACCAACCAAACAAATGATGTATTAATGATTCTATACAACAAATTCTACTAAAATTATATAGTCTTGATGGATTAATCTACCGTTCGAAGTAGTCATTCTTATATGAACTAAAGTTATTCGTTGTGATTAAAAAAATGGTACTATTGTAGAATTAAAAGTAAAAGTCAGATACATGTGTAAGTCAATAAAAATGTGAGATTTTCAGACAGAGATGAGTCTGCTACATCGAAGCGCCTGTTGAAATTTCCAAACATACATCGATGTTATCGGGTGATTTAACTTAAATCTTAATTTTTTAGTTGGTTTCTGAGTTGGAAGTAACCTTAATCTAAACTTTGTCAGACATGTGGCTCACTTATATAAAGAATCATTGAAAGTTAATGATCCTAAGAGCAGCAAATCAGTATGAATGATAAAGGAGTGCCTGTAAAACTACAGCTTTGTGTAAATGGGATGGTTGAGGGATTTGAGTTGATGGTTTAGATGACAGGTGGGTCAACCACTTCATTGATCTTCTCTTTTAGTTTTTTCTGTTCTTTACCGTTTCTTTTGTCATAATCTAAAGGGTTATTTCTCAAATGGCCCCCTACTTTATGACTAGCTTCCCGCGCAGTTCCATACTTTATCAAAAATATTCAGATGGTCCCTCTTTTCCATTATCATCAACTGTCCGCTAACTCTCTTTCCTCCATCTCATCACCTCTCTCTGTCATGTCATCTCTCTCGCCATCTCATCATCTTCTCCGATAAGGTCGTCGGTCGCTCTAAATTTCCGGCGACCTTCATACTTTAAAAAAATTAGGGATGGGGGAAACTCAAACCCCAGATCTAGGGTTTGGAGAAAGTCAACGAACTATTGAAGCTTCAACAGATCTGGTTTGTGTCAACAGATCTGGGGTTTGGGTTTCCCCAAACCCTAGTGGAGCAAGTGATTTTTGTAATATGAAGGTCGTCGGCCGGTCGCCAGAAATTTTGACCGACCGACGACCTTATCGAAGAAAATGATGAGGTGGTGAGAGAGATGACATGACAGATAGAGGTGATGAGATTGAGGAGAGAGAGTTAATGGGCATTTGATGGCAACGAAAAAAAGGGGTCATTTGAGAATTTTTTGATAAAGTAGGGGTTACACGGGAAGCTGGTCATAAAATAGGAGCCATTTGGAAAATAACCCTAATATAAACAATTCTTTTTAGGTAATCTTCATGGTGATTTTTTGGGCAGGGTACAAGAATAGTCGGAAATAATGACAAGATCCAACATGATTCCCCTTAATACGAAATCCCTAGTGTAGTCAAGAAATGAGGCGCAGGTCTACGGCGTCAGTAAATTTTTTTTCTCAATTTTTTCTTCCCGTAATACCTTTCTAAGGTACAAAATACAGTTAACCTTCTTACTCCTAACCAAGACTACATTGCGCATGTAATTCAAGTCCTATCTTTTGAGGAAATCTTTCATAAAGGATTTCCTTCTCTCTTTGGCGTCTTATTTGCTCATGTTTTTTCTTTCTCTCTCTCTCTCTCTGTACGATTATTAACTTCTAATCTTTCATTCTCCCTCTCTCTCAAAGTCTGGTTGAACTACTTTCTCTCTCTTTGGTGCAAAATTTTCATCTAATTTGTATGTAAATTTCAATTCCCGCCTTGGTATGAGTCATCAGTTTTGTTGAAATCCTTCTTTTAAATATATATATATATGTATATTTATTATATAAAACACAATATTTGTGCTGACTGGGACAAACTGAAAGACAAATTCAGCCATTCGTTACGTTTTCGATAACATCCTGGCCATTTGATCTAATTATTTCTTTAGTTCAATCATTATCTGGCCAAGCGTTACACCTCTACACCATCGCCATCTTCATTGCTCTCTCTTTCTTCCTTCTCATCAATGAAGCTCGTCATTAAATCTGTAAAAACCAAAAGATTGAAACCCTATATTGATCAGTACCGTTTCCTTAACTTAATCAAACTCAAATAACAACTTCTAATAATTAAAATACTAGTTTCCTAAACCTAATCAAATTCTAATAACAACTTCTAAATAAATAAAATGCTAGAATCTAAAACCTTGAAGGTTTCCTAAAGATATAAAACTGCCAAAACTAACAATTCTCTACTAAAAAAATATTATATTACTAAAAAATAACTAGATTTTAAGATATCCAAGATACTTGGAATATCGCATGAAAATCTCTCTGCACCAGTCTCCTCCACTTCAAAGGAACTCGCCTCGAGTTTACTGATTAATTAGAAGGTTATCCTGAATAGTACACCCCTGAGAATACTTTGTCGTGAATTGTGCATGGGAATCACCAAACTATCAGATTGGACCGAAGACTTTATTAAGTCACAGGAAAATTTCTGACTATAATTGTGATGCGATTCAAACTCCTTTTTCACCCCAAAAATAAACTTTTGAAGGTCTTGAATACGGAGATTGAAAATTACCAACTTTGATGAAGAGCTTTCGATAAAATTCCAAACCACTTCATGTGAAACAATTTGAGACTCACAAAACACTGAAAATGGATCTTCATATAAAGGAACTTTAATTGGATTAATGTCTAACTTGCTAAGTTTCTCACCTTTTCATTCAACTTCTTTTGACTCAACTTTCTGAATTACTTCAATTTCTTGAACAACTTCTTTAGAAGCAAATCCCTCATCGTGTAAATTAATATTATGAGACTTATCCGTGAACACAATAACGTCGGATTTTGCTTCATGAATAATATTATCCGGATTGTCTATGGTGGCAATTTGTGGTCGTTCAACATTCTTTAAAGGAGTTGTTTTTACCTTTTTTATATTTATGCGAGGTTGTTCTTCCCTTCGAAATTCAATGTTCCTATATTCTCGCTCCTGAGCTTCAATTTTTAGGGCCAAATTTTACGCGTCTTGAATAGTCCATACTGTAATCGTCCCCACTTTTTCTCGCAGACTAAATTTTAGTCCGCTTAGAAATCGTTTTGCTACAACATCTTCATATTCTGTAATGTCTTCCGTATTGTTTCTTTGAACCAATCTTGAAAACTCCTCATAGTACTCACTAACTGAACGTAACTCTTGTCTACAGTTCTGGTATATCTTGAACAAGTGTTGTTGATAATTATGAGGTAAGAACCTCTCTCTCAGGTTCTCTTTCATAGATGGCCAACTCTGGATGGGTGTCTTTCCTTGTCTCATTCTTATATGTTGTAATTGATCCCACCAATCTGCGGCACTCCCTTTAAGTCTACAAGCAATAATTTTAATTATCTTCTCATTGAGAATCGTAGTAGACACATTGACTTGCCGCTCGACCTTATGTAGCCAATCAAGAAACTCTTCGATCGACAAATAACCATTGAAGAGTGGTATCTTTGTCATGATTTTGTATTCATCATAATCTCTACGCCGGTATATGTGATTAGGATAATAGTTACCTGCGTTTTCTTGATTGACAACATATTTTTGAAGTGGTTGTGTTCTGCCTTCGTTTCCATTAACAGCATGGTTGTGGGCAAATCCCTCAACACGTTCAGGTTTTATTGACATTCAGGTTGTTAATCATCTCCACCACTTGAACTAGTTTATGACTCAAACTGTCAATTTTTGCCCATATAGCATTGTTACTTCGTTCGCCGTCGAGGGTTGTGTTTCTAGCCTCGTCTTCAAACCATTAAGTCAGGAGAAACCTCGTTCTTGATGCCAACTGACGCAGCGGAAAACTTCGTAAAGAATTAGATCTTCGTCTAAAACTTTTAAAACTCAGAAAAAGCCTTAGGTCTTCGTCTAAAGACTATAGAACCGATACTAAGAAGATTTAATACTAAGACACTGAACTTAATTGATAAACTTGAATGAATAAAACAACTCATAGGTCCCCCTTATATAGACTTAGGGTTTCCTTAACCTAATCAAACTCAAATAACAACTTCTAATAATTAAAATATTAGTTTTCTAAACCTAATCAAATTCTAATAACAACTTCTAAATAAATAAAATACTAGAATCTAAAACCTAAAAGGTTTCTTGAAGATATAAAACTGCCAAAACTAACGATTCTCTACTAAAAAAATATTGTACTACTAAAATAACTAAATTTTAAGATACCCAAGATACTTGGAATATCTCATGAAAATCTCCCCGCATCACTGCCCCTCATTGCGTTTGTACCTATATTCATCGGCACCCTATATTTGGTGTCTATGTGATATCAGAGAACCCTACTCGCGTTTTAAGAACCCTAATCGAGGTTCTTGTAGAATTATTGACTACTCCCATCTTTCAGGTATGATTTTTCATATTTCAGTTTGGGTATTCTTGGACTTTAGGTATTGAGGTTTCAAACAAATTTGGGATTGTGGTTTCGATCAAATGTTTATTTCATGAGGTCACAGTTTGGTCCTGAAGGGGGTCTAATTGATTTCTCTAATATGTTGTGGTTACAATTTTATGTTTGTCTCCCTGTTATGTTGGAAATGCTAGCAACTTTATGTTTATAGTAATTTTCTAATCCTACTCATAATTTTTCTGTCATCGGTTCAATATAGAGGATGTAAATGTTGGTGGGAGAGAACTGGTAAGTTATGAGAAGCTGCAACTTGCTGCTTCTATTGTTCAAGTGGACTAGTTTGGACCACTCCTCCGCTTTCAAGGTTCTGTGCTAATGAGTGTGCATCAATTGCCAATCGAGGAACTTCTCTTTTGAAGATTCCAATGGTATGTCTTAGGATCTCCAACTTACAAAATAAAATGCAACTTTAGTGGAGTATTATTTTGTTGTTCCTTCAAAAATCTCATATTTGTTTTAGATGTTTTTTTATTTTTGGTACATACTGATATTTTTTGGTCTAACACCCCATTGTGTTTGTTTTGCGAGTAAACTAGCCTCAATCCAGTTAGACATACCATGGGCTATTCATTGTCTTAAATATGATTCTAATTTCTCTTCTTCCATATATTTTGGTCTGAAAGCTTATTATTAATTAATATTCTTGAATCTCTTACTTATCTGATATAATAACAATATTTGCAAGACGTCATCTAGCGATTCGTTGCTTTTTCTCTCAAATCTTGTCTCAGATTTGCTATCGACCCTAAAAAAAACAAAATTTGATCATCCACTCACTTAATCTATTATGATAAACACCATGCTAAATCATGACCATCTAATTCGTTATCTTCAAATCTTAACCCTAATATATCTTACCCTCACATATCACTCATAAAAAACCTCCTTTAAATGACCTCTACTAAATTACCATTGTATTAAATAAATGTCACTAAACTTTCTCCATAACTTCTAAAAGTTTAATTTTTTTTAGGTTATGAAAACATGACCCTTAGATCTCAACCCTTGTTTCCTCTTTAAATCAGAGCCTTTGGTATTTACCTCATAACCTCTTTATCTCAATAACTTCTCAAGATTTCTCTAACTTCTCAAGAATTAAGTGTTTTTCAGTTATAAAAGAAGAAGATTAATGGATTCTATCTCATACTCCCCTCTATATATACTTTTTTTTTAGAATTCGACTACGATCTACGTTAGTCGTTACAAGACATTGATACATCATGAATATCTGATCAACACGATAACCATCTAATTTAAACCATGAACGAAAGAGGCCTAAAGCACAACAACATGAAAGAGACCTAAAGCCCGACAAATTTATTACATTATTTACTTTATTTATAACCTAAATTACATGAGATAAATCTTGATGGCAAACTACTTCCACCGAGACTTGATCCTACGACCTCATAGGCTTAATAAGGGTGTCCACTCACTGCACCAAAGGCTGGTGAACCCTTTATATATACTTTCCTCCCGCAACCTTTCATCCTCACACCTCTTTCTCCATCTCTTTCTCATTATAATTTCTTCTTCGTAGTAGAAGAAATGCAAAGAAATATTAGCTACTACAAAAGAAATATTAGCTACACATGCTAAAAAGATTGGTTAGGAGTACTTAGTTGATGGTAGTTTTTCCCTTTTTGATTGTTGATCTCTCTGTGCCTGTTCGGGTAGAAGAGATAACAAAATGTGATTTAGAGAGATAACAAAATGTGATTAAAAGAGACTAATGAAACAAATTTTATAGTTCAAAATTAGTTTTTCTTAGTTATTTAGTATTAGATTTCCTTAATGTTGTTATTATGTAATTACCAATATATAATTTATATCGAGATTTCAGTATAGTTCTTTTATCAATTTAATTGTAAATACTAAATTTTTTAATTCTAAATACAATTTTGGATACTAAGCAAATCTCAATTCTCTTCTCTCTCTCTCTCTATCTATATTAATATACATATATGTATATATATATTTATACATATTTATATCTTTATCTGTGTCATTTTTCTTTTACTTGTTGGAATTAGGAGGATATATTTTATATTTCTATATATCTTATATATATATATATATATATATCTATATATTATAATTCTGTAATTAGATTAGAAATATCTCTTATCTTATTTGCTTTAATTCTCTAACTATATTTATCTTGTAATTTAGTTATAAATGATTGTACATACAAGAGAAATGATATGAGAAATTATGAATTCAATTTGGTATCAAAGCAAAATCAATTGATTCATACCTCAGTTCTCACAATTCTCGTGTCGTTCCGACATTCTTCTCGTTTTTTTTTCTTCAATCCAACAATGTCTTTGGCATAGTGGATCTTCAAATCCAGTAGAAGAAAGTTACTATTTTTTCTCTGAATCTTTATAATCAATCAGTATTTTGGCTACATTCATCGATGTTGGGATATCAAGAAAAGTTTTGCAGATCGAGGTCTCTTACATCATAATTTTTCCGTTGACATGTGTATTGCGTCAAGGGTTTGTTCAAATCGACTTAATTATCATTATAATGTGATTTTGGATTTCTAACCTTCATATATTATTCTCTCTATTTCTCTCTACCAATATCAAAAGAAAAGGATTTCTTTTTTCTTTTTCGTCACCAGCTATAACTTTCATTCAAGAGAATCCACAGGTTCAAAGCTCGAAATTCTTGGTATTTCTATTATTCATACTTTTGTGTATGAGTTCAGTATTGCAGTAATATTTCAAATATTTTTCTCGTGTTTGGACTTGGAAGATAGATGTCTTGTATTATGTCGAACTTCAATCCCAAATTGATAAGTTACAATTGTGTTCGGGCATAACACATACTTCTATGCCAATGGATACTACTACGGTTGGTAACTATGTTGCTCTTCATGGTAAGTCAGACCACTGTACTTGGATTTTGGATTCAGGAGCCAATAATCATATGAATGGCAAGTTATCTACTCTTACTTCAGAGGTTATTCCCGTTAATCAGACGGTTAGTATTGCTGATGGAACCGCCATGCCTATTAGTAGTCAAGGAAATGCTCGTTTATCTTCCAATATTACCTTAAATTCAGTCTATTACGTCCCAAAATTTGCTTATAACCTTTTATCTGTAAGCCGTCTTGCTAAAACACTACATTGCGCAGTTATTTTTTTACCTAACTGTTGTGTTTTACAGCATCTAATTTCGAGGAAGATTCTTGGTAAAGGATATGAGCGTGATGGACTCTATTATTTTAGTGAGCACTTGACTCCTAGGATTTCTTCATCGAGTCTGCAAGCTTCTGTTTTACCTTGTTCGAATTCGTCTCTTTGCTCTCTAAAATCTTTAGATCTGTAGCATGCACGTTTAGGGCATGCAAACTTTCAATATCTATGTTGGTTATTTCCTTCCCTTCATAAAGCTTGAAAAGACTTTAAGTTTAGTTGCGTAGTTTGCGAATTATAAAAACATACTCTTACCACGTATATCCCTCGCATGCTTCGTGCACCTAGGGCTTTTTATCTCATCCATTCTGATGTGTGGGGTCCTTCTCCTGTGTCAGCTATTTCCAAACATCGTTACTATGTCACATTTATTGACGATTACACTCGTTGCACATAGGTTTATTTGATGAAAACAAAGTCTGAAGTCTTCACCCATTTTACTAATTTTCTTCAATTGATAAAAACTCAATTTAATACAGTAGTTTGCAACATTAGATCTAATAACGGTGGGGAATACCTAACTAATGAGTTTCGATCTGAACTTAACAAAAAAGGTATTCTTCAACAACTTACATGCCCTTACACTCCTGAGCAAAATGGTGTAGCAGAAAGAAAAAACCGTCATATTATGTCTGTAGTACGTTGCCTTCTACGTGGTATGAGTGTCCCTAAGTATTTCTGGCATCTGGCAATCCTCACAGCAGTTTATCTTATAAATCGACACCAAGTAGAGTATTGAATGGCAAGACTCCTTTCCATATTCTCCAACCAGGTAGCACTTTATTTCCCATCTTACCTCGTGTTTTTGGATGTACGTGTTTCGTTCAGAATCGCAACCCTACCCGTACAAAACTTGATGACAAGGTGATGCAGGGGCACCCGGCGTGGAGACTATTTCCATGACCGAACCCGGTCATGGACCAACCGGCCAGAGAGAGTAGATTTAGGAAGTCCTTATTTTAGTATGATTATTAGATAAATTAGGTTTAGGAAATTATGCTATTTTAATAATTCCAATAATTGGAAAGGTCCAGATTTGAGTCTAGTTATTTAGGCAGTTGCAGTATTTTAATTATTTAGGAAGTCTAATTCAAGTCTATCTAGGAAAGTCCAGAATCCTATAAAAGGTTATCTAGTTTGTCTTTTATTCTCAGATTGAAGAGAAAAACCCCATTGAAGTTAATCAAAGTTTACAGTTTATTCAGTTATTTACAGTTGTTTACAGTTGTTTACAGTTATTTTGATCGTTCTTCGTATTAGTTTAGTTTATTCTTAAAATCCGCTGCGTTCTACATCACAAGGCTATTAAGTGTGTTTTCTTAGGAATTCCTCAATGTCTAAAGGATATAGGTGTTATGATCCCCTCACAAATCGTTTCTATCATTCTATGGATGTAACCTTTCTAGAACAGATTCCCTTTTCCACCGATACTCCTTCCTTGCCAGATCTTGTTAAGGAGATCTTCGTAGAGGACAATACTTTTCTTCCACGTCCAGTTACTATCTTTGATTCAAATGAATTGTCCTCTCCTCCTTCATCTAGTCAAATGGTGTCTCTTTCTCCTATTGTTAATCCATCACAGGTTTGCTCGCATCCTTCGCGCTCTAGCTATCCTTTGCCAGCTTCTTCCCCCCAATCAGGTAATTCTTTATCTCCTTCAGTTTCTGAACCTCCTCCACCCAGATATCCTACCCGGGAGCGATGTATGCCCTCTCGGTATCTACTTACATGCAACACTAATCATCATATTTCTCAGTATCTGTCCTATCAGGGTATTTCAGATCAATATCACTCTTTTCTCAGTCAGGTTGATTCAGTTTCTATTCCTCGCTCTGTTCATGAGGCTCTTCAAAATCCTAAGTGGGTGGATGCTATGCAAGCTGAAATGAATGCCCTTCAACATAATCAGACATGGGAGTTGGTTAGTTTACCTACTGGAGAGAAAACAGTGGGATGTAAGTGGGTTTTCAGTGTGAAATATTTAAGTGATGGTACCATTGACAGATATAAAGCTCGTCTTGTCGCGAAAGGATTCACTCAGGTACCAGGAAAGGACTTTAATGCTACATTTGCCCCCGTTGCTAAGCTAACCACAATCCGTTTGTTGGTATCTAATACTGCTTCTAATTCATGGCCTCTTTATCAACTTGATGTCAAAAATGCATTTCTTAATGGCGATTTATCAGAAACCATATATATGGACCCTCCACCGGGATTTCGGGCTCAGTGAGAGTATTCAGGGAAAGTTTGTCGCCTTCGCAAATCCCTATATGGTCTTAAGCAATCTCCTAGAGCATGGTTTAGTCGTTTTAGTGATGTGGTCAAATCTTTGGGATTTTCGCAGTGTCACTCAGATCACACATGTTTTATTCGTCGTTTTCAGGGTCTTTGTATTATCCTCTCAGTTTATGTTGATGACATAATCATTACCGGAGATGACCAATCTGGCATCGTTCAAGTAAAAGAAGCTCCCGGGAACTCGTTTGATATGAAGGATTTGGGTCTTCTTCGGTATTTTTTTGGCATCGAGGTTGCTCGATCTTCTCGGGGAATATCTTTATCTCAACGAAAGTACACCATCGATCTCCTTCAGGATACATGTATGCTTGGGTGTAGGCCTGCATCTACGCCTATGGACCCAAACCTTAAACTAACTACAGAGTCTGGGGAATTATTACCTGATCCATCACGGTACCAGCTATTAGTGGGTCGCCTCATTTACTTGACAAATACACGACCTGATCTCACATATGCAGTGAGTGTTGTAAGTCAATTCATGCACGGACCACGTACCGCTCATATGGATGTCGCTTACCATATTCTTCGGTACCTAAAGACTTGTCCTGGTCTTGGTTTATTTTATGCCACAGGAGCACAGTCAGGCCTCTCTAGTTTTACTGATGTTGATTATGCAGGATCAAAAGGTGATAGGAGTGAAGGATTTATCCGTTCGGTCTGAAGGAGATGTCCTTCCGAAGGAGTGTCCTTCGACCAAGGTGGCAATGCGATCAATTTGTCAGTTAGGATAACGATGACCACACGTAAAGATCATCCAGTCCGG
>BEHA01005030.1:30406-83105 GCA_002897215.1 Eschscholzia californica subsp. californica
GGGCAGTGCCAAAGTACGCTTAACTTCACAGGAATGGGATCTTGGAATCGTATTATTCATAGGGGGACGGTTTTCATTGAATAATATGGCAAAAAGGGTTTTTGCAATGATAATAAGTTTTAGGATTTTGATTTATTTTCTTTTAAAAGTAGAGGATATATGACTATTAGAAAAGAGTTTTCCAACCTTCGTTCATTCCTTCAGAAGGAATTAAACGAAAATTATTTTCATGATTGGAAAGGAATCCGAGAAGCGTTCTCGAATTCGAAATAAAGAAAACGTCCGAGAATATATCATTCCTAATGTTCATTGGTTCTTCAGACGACTGAGGATATGATTATCCAAAGTCTTTTGTGAACATCCATAAAATTCTTCTCTCACGTAGAGATTAATGATATGGATGCATACACAACCATTCGACAACTAAAGGAAGAGTTCCACTAGAAGTCGTGAATGGAGAGGATGGTGCCTCTAAGAAAGTCGTCTTGAAAAGAACATTGAGGAAAAGTGAATCTGAGAAGCATTCTTAAGATTCAGTTACCAAAAGAATATAAGAAGAGTTCTTATGATTCAAAAGGTTAAAGGGTCGACGTAAAAGTTTGGCTAGGCCATTCAAGGAAACTACCCTGAGTACCTGGAAGAGAAAAGGAATTATGAATTCCGATTCTTATATCTTTGTTAAATAAGTTAATCTAGCAAGTTTTGTAGATTCACTTCGTGGGAATTACATACTTGACTAAAAGAAGTGAGGATCCAAGAGGGAGCAGAAGCAAGAGTTGCTAAGGATGCTGAAAGGGATCAAAGTCTTCTTTTAGACACTAATCTAGGTAGAACTTAATAAGAGTTATTATGTTCTTCTAGAAACATCAGATGTTTTAAAATAGTGCTAAATTAACGAAAGGTTCTTAGAGAACCAAGAGCAGTAACAATGATACGATAGGCTATAATCAAAGGATTCGGAGAGGTCAACTCATGTTTTGTCATTGGTCAAATTGACATAAAACACATGAAGAAGATCCAATGGTATGGATTTCTAAGTCTAATGATTTTGAATCATACGACACATGTGAATTTTGTTCAACCTGACCATTTGACAAAGTCACCTTTTGGAAAGGGAGAAATGGCTAGTGAGTTAATAGTTTTTGTACATACAGATGTACGTGAGACTATTAACATACTAACTATAGTTAACCTGAATCCACTTGACAAAAATATAAGTCATTCGATTGGATCGAGATGATGAATGTTTGAATCGAAATTTGATGACCATCAAAAGAAGTTGAGAAATAGTTTCTCACTTTGCTCCACAAACACATCATACGGATGATGAGTCTAGTGGAAGTAATCGAACATGTGAGACATGTGTCGATCAGTGATGGGTTAAGGCCAATCTTCCGAACACTTTCTAGGATATATTCTCAAACACGGTCGTTCTTCCTAGCTAACCATATTCCGTCAAAAGCTGAAAAGACACCATAAGAGTATGGGTTTGGAAGGGTTCCAAAAGTGGTCTTTTCTGAAGGTCTATAGATATGAAACGTAAATGGTTTCCGAGAATCAAGTTTGCATATCAAGAAAGAATATTTATTTATGGGATAAATGAATATTAGGGATTCTTCCACAAGCAATCAGAGAACAAGGAGGTTGTTGCTCGTGATGGTGTCTTCCTTGAAGTAAGAGTTATTTCAAGAAGACAAGTGGGAGAAATATTAGATATCGAAGAAATTCGATCTGAGCAACAAACTGACACCGTTGTACCGATGTCAGAAGTCGCGATTCCTAACTATTCTGAGCCGATAGAAAAGGAAAGAGAGGATGAGATGGTAGATCTCGGAGAACCTCCCGCGCAGGGCGAATGTGATTCGCAAGAGAACCCTCAAGGAGTTGAGAGTGTCTCGAAGTTGTTCAAACCCCTTATAGACCTTGAAAGCTCATAAATCTGTCTCAGAGGATGGGGATCCGGCTGAAGAAGAAAATGAGCTAGCTGTGACGGAATCACTCCGAAACATGGCTTGGAGCCATATGATCAGAATGGTATCCATGTCTGAAATCAAGTTTGGAACTTGGTCTATTTTGCATAAAGGAAGGGTTCCTGTTAAGTCCAAATAGGTTTTTCAAAGTGAAAAACAGACAAGGAGGGAAACATTGGTGTTTCCCAGAGCATGACCATAATGATCTATTACTAGCAAAGGAATGTGTACATGACACATTCAGGAGGAAGTTTACTCTTCTAAAGCTAGTAAGAATGCAAGCTTCAAAATCCATCAAGGGATTAAAGCGAGCAAGTAGGAGTTGGAATCTTCGATTCAGCAAAGTAATCAAGAGTTGGTTTCTTTGGGAATGAAGAGAAATCTTGAATTTAAGAAGTTCAAGAAGGTTAGTGGGAGTGACCCAGTTTTCTTTGGTCCGGTATGTAGACGACATACTAGAGATTGAGAACAACATTCTGATGTTGAAAACAGTTTAGAACTGACTCAATAAAAGGACCACATAAAGGTGAAATGCTTTTGGGCACCAAGGATCTATGGAGATAGATCGAGAAGGTGATAAGACTTGTTCAAGAAAAGGTCTTGAAAAGTCCAATGTGAAACACTCAAACAGAGTATTTCTACCCAAGTCTCATGGCACACAGCTTAGCAAGATTTAAAATCTGAAGGATTCTGATGAGCAAGCACGCATGAGAAAGATGGTTATGCAAAAGGCATAAGATCGGTCATGTGGGACATGATTAGCATTTGCCTCGACGTCGCAAAATACTTGGAGTATTTATGGTAGTCACCAATCAAATCCAGATGAGCTGATCTGGATCACACAATGTACTTGAGAAGAACATGTGAGATCTCGGTATGAAAATAAAAGGTTGAAAAGTCATATGTTGCAAACTTCCAGAATAAGATGACAATCTTGACTTGGAAGAACAGTAAGCTGGAAGGGTTCCAGGCAGAGTCTGTTGCAAACTTTACAAATAAAAGAAAGTAGTTAAAACTTGGGAAGTTTTAATTCGGTATGGCGATACTGAAGATTATCATCGGATGATAACAAGCAAAATCCATATAGATTTGATCTATTAACTAAACTGTCACCTTGACTAAGTATGGTGGTAATACTAAGGTCGTAGGCATTAAGCTTTCCTGAAAAGCTTAGACTAGTAAACTTGGGGGTGTAAGGAGTTACACGGGAAGGCTCAAGATTTACAAACTCTTATTATCAGAAATAATTTAATTATTTCGTCGTTAAATCATGGTTTAGTATTTAATTGACGGTCCAAAAATAATGAGGAATTCCAGGTGGGTTTATCAGATACGTGATCTGGTAAATGGAACCCCACTAAGTGAACGTGGAATAGATTCATTATTAAGTCCCTAGTCCAGGTCATTGCATGGACAACAATGACTTAAGAAGACTAGTATGGGAATTGACTGATAGCGCAGTTCCATGGGCTATAGGAATATAGTATTTAAGTTAATTACATGGATGTAGGTTGGGGAATCTACATTGGATTAACCCAAAGATGAGAGTTTTTTCAAGAAGTTGAAAAGGGCGTCACAAACTCTCATAGGCAAGATTGGAGAGATTCCGTAAACATGAGTGCTCCACTCATCTTATGTAAGGAATGTCGAACTTTGGTACTGTCAAACGCCGCGCCGTAAAAGGAGGTTATAAAGGCAGCATACTGGGGGAGACAGGATAGACATGAAGTTAAGTGGGAGTACAAGACTGGATGATGTCCTCCTATTAAGTTAGGAATAAGTATCTCCGGGCCACTTGAGGAGAAGCAACTGTGAAATGTGTGGCCGCACTCAAATGGATTAAGAGTTAATCATTTGAATTGACAATTGTTCTCTGGATCAAGAAAGTCTGAAACGTGTGACGTATCAGATGGGATACTAAGCGACATGGGAATCGAGCATTGCACTTGTTCTAAGTACAAGTGGGAGACTGAAGGATTTATCCGTTCGGTCTGAAGGAGATGTCCTTCCGAAGGAGTGTCCTTCGACCAAGGTGGCAATGCGATCAATTTGTCAGTTAGGATAACGATGACCACACGTAAAGATCATCCAGTCCGGTCCAATTAGGGGTCGTAATGCTTTGCTAGAAGCCAACTACGATCGTCGGATCAAGGAGTTGATTCGAGGCTAACATAGACCGGATCCTACAACGGGTTACACATAAGAGTGGTAACTTGATCGGAGAGATTTGACTAGACGGGAACTGGCTAAAGTTGGATGGGATTCAACTGGAAAGGCCGAAAGGGTCCGAATGGAGATTCGGGACAAGATAGAAAAGAGGCTCTTTGGGCCGGCCATGAGATGGCCGACCAGAGTAAGTGGGCCGGCCATATAAGGCCCATAGTGGGCTGCCCTGGCCGGCCACACTTAAGGGGATTATCAAAATACCCCAAAAAGGGTATTTTGGTAATTATCTTTTATGTGACCCAGAAAATAGAAAACCTAATCTGAATGAGATTCTAATTAGGGTTTGTCTATATATTGGGTCAGTTGAGAACAGAAAAGGTGTGGATTTTTCTCTAAGGAAAAATATACAGCTCTCTCTCTCTCTGAATATACAGCTATTGGAGAGAGAGGAATATAGAGAAAAAGTTCCCATTCTATCAATCTAGTCAAGAAGAAGAGTTCTTCTCAACCTTCTACTAAGTCCTAGCAGTCTGAAAGGAAGGGAGATCAAGTCTATTCACTCGGTGTCTCAAGTAGAGGAGCTACAGTTGGAGCTCTCGATCTTTGCATGCGATTGGAATGGTTCGAGGGAAAAACGCGTTAAGGTATTTATCCCTCTCTAGTTCATTGATTAGTTTATGCATATAGGTCCTGGGCAATCTAGTGTTAAACATGAGATGTTTGAGATTCCGCTTACAACACTAGGTAGTGTATAGGATACACCAAAACCCTACAAGGAGATCAACCTCTGGTATATGTGTGTTTTGTGGTAATCATTTTTTAGCTTGGAAAAGTAAGAAGCAAGCAGTGGTGTCAAGATCTTCTGCAGAATCTGAGTATCGTGTCATGGCTCAAGGCACATGTGAGATCATTTGGCTTCGTTCCCTTTTAACTGAATTAGGCTTTCCAGAAATGGAGTCTTCTACACTATTTTGTGATAATAAGTCTGCCATCATGTTATCTTCAGACTCAGTCCTTCATGAAAGAACAAAGCATATAGAAGTAGATATTCACTTCATTCGAGAGAAAGTTTACTCAGGTGTCATCAAACCAATTTTTGTCTCGTCCTCTAATCAAACTGCTGATATGTTTACTAAACCTGTTGGTCCATCATTACTGCAGTCATCACTTGTCAAGCTCGGGCTCATCGACATCTTCGCCTCAGCTTGAGGGGGAGTGTTGGAATTAGGAGAATATATTTTATATTTCTATATATCTTATATATATATATATTATAATTCTGTAATTAGATTAGAAATATCTCTTATCTTATTTGCTTTAATTCTCTAACTATATTTATCTTGTACTTTAGTTATAAATGATTGTACATACAAGAGAAATAATATGAGAAATTATGAATTCAATTTTACTTTCATTTTATTATACAAATTAATTATATGGTGATTTTGGTTTACGTACAAATTTGGCTTCTATGTTAATCTCTTTGTAGCGAACAATTTATTTTTTGAAGTTTTTATTTTCAATCTTTTTGTAATACTTGAATCGTTTCCAATTGGTTTCAAAGAATATCTTTTGGAGAGTTCATTGTTAATTTATTTTTTTAATCTTAACCATTTGAAGTCCACTTTTTGTTATTTAAATTAGTTTTTGAAATGAATAAGAGCCAATTAGTTGATATTCTTATATATTTAAACTACACGTTAGGAATCATGTAAATTCGATAGGGGCACATTTCCTCTTCGTAGGTAAATCTGTACTAGGTTTTTCTTTATAATTTCTCCAACTTTTCTTATGAAAAACTTTGCTAACAATTACTTTTCTTCTGTTAACTTATGAATTTAATCTTTTATAAATTTTTGGGTCAAAACAATTTGTATATAAATTAAGAAGATAACAATTTTATAATTTATTAACCATCTTCAATTTTTTTCATTGCTGTGCAAGTAACTAACTACTTATAGGTTAGAAGCTATCGTCTCTACATTTCCCTTTATAAATAACACAATTTTCTCCTCCTAAAATTCATCTCACCATCTGATTTCTTATGTTTCTTCTCATCCTATCCACTACAAAATTTATCTATATATTCATCTTTTATCTCTCATAAGTACAATTTTTCCCCCTTCAACAAAAAAAAAAGTACAATTTTTCCGTTTAAAAGTAAAAAAATAAAATAAAATCTTTTAACTTTTACTCCATATTTACAATTCTCTATTTCTTTTCATTATGTTCAAAACCATCAAGTATTTCTGATTTTTAAATTATTTTAAAGTTATAATTTTCCAAAACTATTAACATATTTTAATATTTTAGTTTTAGTTCTCACTGCGTGTCCAGGTTCCTTTATTTCTTACTGTTTTCGAAGGTGAAGTATGTTCTCGTCATATTAATCAGTTCCAAAATCTTTAACCTTTTGTAGTAGACAATGAACACATAGGCGAGGCGAAGGCAAAGTACGACCTCTTTTTTTCTGATTGATGTGCTAGGCACAACTGTCAATGCCCTCGGGGGGTTATAGCTAATATATATATAATTCTTTCTTGTCCAGTAAATTGATTTACCACCGCTGTAGGTATTGCATAGTCATAAGCAATTGATTGGAATATAATTGTTACCATGTCACATGCATAATCAGTTTCTAACATTATGTCGTGTGAATGGATATTTTTCCGAGAGGAGTCAAGATATGGCTGAAGTATTTGGGAATATTGTTCGAAGGTTACCTTTTGGTGAAACATACTTCAAAATTTGTTAGGTGTTACATCCTATTTCATATGTCTTAATATAATATTATTTTACTTTGTCTCTACAAGATGCAGCGCTAGTTCTTGAATTTTACATCGCGAGGATTCAACGCGATTGGAATTGCTAGAGTATATTGTGGTTATAATTGCGTTAAGTATGTGAATTATTCAATGTGAAATTTACTAGGAACATTTATGTGTTAAGTTAGTAAAAAGAATTGTTTCACGCACACCGGTGCACCGTAAACTATTCAAATCTCAGTTTTTTTTTTTTTTGGGAAGTCGACTATAGTATGTCGTTACATTTGGCATTGATACATCAAAGATGTGATAAGCTCGATAACCGCTCACTGAAATTCTAACAGAACCGCGGGCCTATAGCCCAACTAAACAATGGCCTAAAGCCCAACTACATTATTTATACCCTAATAATTCCAATTCAAATAAACCAAAGATTCCACCTTCTCTGGGATTTGAACTTGGGACCTGCAGAACTTCCGGAGTTTATGTCAACACCTTGGAACCACTTGGGCTACCAACCGTTGACTATTCAAATCTCAGTTAAGACAATGATGCCTTGTACAAACTAAGGTTCCTTAATTTCATAAGCTCCACTTGTTATATTATGCCATAAACTATGGCTATATGTATGTATAGTAAATTCACAAATCTTGAGTACAATCATTTTATTTAATTTGTTGTAGTGTACACTATTCGACCAACCAACCTGGATCTGCCCTCGCAAGCCTCTCTGCATTTGAGGAACAAAGCATGCAAAATTGACCAATGGATCTTAAATGAATTTCACTTTGAAAGGCACAACTCTTTCTATTTTTGCGTTGGCATTTGAGTTGTCTCTCCTCTTTCAATCGATAGACTCGACGCAAATAGCTTTGGTGGCTCCGACGTCTACCTTTATAAGGCGGCGGCAGCCCCTACCCTCCCCAACCACACTTCCCCAAGAACCCATTTTTCAGGAACTATCCAGTAAGGGGGCCGTCCAAAATCAAGGAAATCCTTCCCAAACTAAACCAATCCTGGTAAACATAATGTTGTAGTGTATAGACTACTACAGTTCACTACATTCATCAGCTTCACGTGCTGTTACATTAAGACACAAATCAGGTATATATGTATTTACTGTACATACACGACTTTTCAGTAAAAATGAAAATTCACTACCATCATTTTATTTAATTTGTTACAGTCATAAGTAAATCGTGTACGGTTTTGTTTTATGGTGCAGCGTGCAACTTGATTTTTCACTCTTCCATCATCGACCTCCGACAATTAATCTACCGCTCTTGTCAAGAAAGAACAACTGCACTCTGAGAGTTGAGTTGCAGTATTTACACACCTTGGCCAGGAATTTCTTGGGGGGAGGGGGGCAGTGCATTTCTTCATGAACTTAATAGATACTCCATAAAGCATGGGTATAATTATATTTTTTCGAAGACCGATGGTGATCACTTAGTTCGTATTTGTGCAAGTGTCAAATGTGGTTGGAAAATTCATGTTATCCTCTTAAGGCACGATATATGTTTGTATTGACAAGTGTGAAGATTTATACTGGTATTACTATATCTTCCTCAAGTATCTTCATGCTGGCATTCCCGCCTGACAGCTTGAAAGTAGCGATGGCGTTTCTAATACCGTCTCTCTGACAAAACAATTGTAGTCAACAAATAAGAATAAACTTGGCACATTTAAACATAATTTAAACACGAAAAAACTCACGTAGTATTCGACCAAACCAACTCTGCTTTAGGTTCGGGTTCTATTTCGGTTTAAGGGATTCTAAACCTTGTGGTCGGATATACGGCTCCACCAATTCATATAATTTTCAGTCTTTTCCCAAAGGACATCTACAACCTTCGAAAGTGTTTCCTCGTTTAATATATGGTCATCGTAGTTGTCATAATACCTATCGTATTCCCCATAGTCTTTTGTTTCACCCTTCTTATTCTTCTTCTTCTTCTTGTTTGCTCTGATGGGATCGGCAAGTGAGTGTTGGAATGTACCCGTTGAAGAAGGCATAGTTTGGAGTTCCCACGCCACCACCACCCACAGGTCTATACAGGTCCCACGTAACCTAAGAAAAATAAAATAGGTATTTAATGTATTGAAGTGTTCACAAAAAGTCTAAAATATAAATCTATTTACCTCTTGATCTTCCAAGTCGTCGAGCTTTTCGCGAAGCAAAACCAAATGAGCTTCCAGATTCAGCGTCGTAGGATGCTCGTCCATTACTCGTCAAGGGCATGTCAACCTCGCCATCATTATAATCCATGCTTCGAACCGACTGACCAAGGTCAAAGTGGTCGTCTATCCATCCCTATAAGAACATTAGAATACCATTAAGCTTAATACAATACACGAGTAAGCCAATATTTAATAAAATAAAAATTACTGAAGTAATGGAAGATATCCCTCTATTTGTATGCCCTTTGTAGAATTATGACCTAGCTGGTGGTACAGTTAAGTCAGACAAGTTGTGCCCCACGAATATTTGTTAACTTCAGACAAGTCCATCAAATATCAAAGATAGTGCACGAGCACCTTCGAGCCGCTCTTACGGTGATGTCTTTCCTCCGCTCGTCGTCGGTCTCAGTGATACCGGCACAATTCGTTCTAAGCCACGACATCTGGACACTGTTACACTTGGTGTACTTCATTTCAGCCTCATATGCTTCTACAATCACCCCTAACCCTTTATTTAGAAGTTTGGATTCATCAAATTTGTTGTTTTCCATCGTCATCGATTTACCTTCAATTGAGAGTCCACTTATGAAACGAACATCTTCTAATGTGATAAAGAAGTCTTCAAATGGTAGATGAAATGTATTGGTGTCTTTCAGCTACCTCTCGTTGAACGTCATGATGTGAACACGATCAAGCTTGTGTAGTACTCAGCAATTTGTAGAATTTCGAATTACTCCACCCGCTGACGAGTGTGTGGTTGTGCAATCTCACGGGACACGTTCCTAAGCAACATTATATTATACTATATTATATGTAAGTAAAAGAACAACATAAGCAAACAAAATGATAAATATTACTATATCGGTAAAGTTATGCAACTTCAATTTCAATTACCTCATCTTTCCAATAATAAGAAATGATTTAAAAAAGATTAAGTTTCTTTATGGTGCATCACAAAGAAATTAAACTAAATTTTATCACCGTCTACTGGGAGGTGGGGGTTACAAATTTCCATCACCTAAAAATTAAAAATAAATTCTAGATAATAATATTTTCTTAATTTCGCCTCTTTTTTAGCCTCACATAGTTAAGGACTCACAGTTCTATTACCACTTAAACATAAATCATACCCAAATTCTAGAAACTAAGCATAAATTCTATTACCACTTCAGAGTTTTCATATATTCATTATGATTTGTTGAAATAAGTAGACAACATATTTCCTCTATATGTCTGTTACTAACACACATTACAGAAATTGATCGACTTTCTATGAAACTACCTATTAAACAAAGGAGTTAACCAAAATCTGCTAACGAATTCTGAATTAGTCATACAGAGAAATGTTAGTAGTAGTTTGAATAAAATCTAAAAACTACTTCTATTGAGCTAAAGAGACTTTCACCCACAAACTACTTTAGTCTCACATCTCTCAAAGAGAAAAACAAGCCCTACTGGCTACTTTTTCTCCACCGTTGGATCAAAACCACCCAAGGTCTTATGATCTGGTTTCGTACTCTATGGATCTTTAAAAGGAAACGAAAACTAGATGGCACAGTAGAAAAATACAAAGCTAGGTTAGTAGCCAAAGGGTTCAGACAGAAAGAAGGACGTGACTTTTTTGACACTTATTCTCCTGTCACAAGGATCACTTCGATTAGAATTCTAATAGCTATCGCAGCAATCTACAACCTAGAGATACATCAAATGGATGTAAAAACTGCCTTTTTGAATGGTGAATTAGAAGAAGAGATCTACATGGACCAACCAGAGGGGTTTGTGGTCAAGGGGCTAGAGAACAAAGTTTGCAAACTCATTAAATCCCTATATGGTCTTAAACAAGCACCGAAACTATGGCATGAAAAATTTGATCAAATAGTATTAGAGAATGGGTTCAAGATTAATGAGTCAAATAAATGTGTGTATACTAAATGTGTAAATGGGTGTTATGTGATTATATGTCTATATGTAGATGACATGTTAATCCTCGGCACTTCCTTAGAGATAATAAACCAAACTAAGGAACTTCTGATTAAAAACTTTGAAATGAAAGACCTAGGACAAGCAAATGTAATTCTAGGGATAAAAGTGATAAGAAAACCTGAAGGGATTATCTTGAGTCAAACACACTATATCGAGTCTGTACTAAGGAAGTTTAATCAATTTGACTCCTCACCTGCAAGAGTACCCTTTGACCATTCCTTAGTCTTAAAGAAGAACAAGGGTGAGGCAGTATCCCAACTTGAGTACTCTAGGGTGATAGGAAGTCTTATGTACATAATGAACTGCACCAGACCAGACATTGCTTACGCGATAAGCAGACTGAGCAGGTACACATGTAATCCTGGGAAGTCCCACTGGGATGCACTAATTAAGGTACTAAGATACCTTAAATACACATTATCACACAGTTTACATTACTCACGATATCATGCGGTTTTAGAAGGATGCACAGATGCAAACTGGATTTCAGACTCAGAAGAATCCAAATCCACGAATGAGTTTGTTTTTACATTAGGAGGGGCTGCAGTTGCTTGGAAATCATCCAAGCAAACCTGCATAGCAAGATCAACTATGGAATCAGAATTCATCGCACTTGATAAAGCCGCTGAAGAAGCTGAATGGATACGAAGCTTCTTGGATGATATTCCAATTTGGCCTAAACCAATGCCTTCAATTCTGATTCACTGTGACTCCACAGCTGTAATAGCTAAAGCTAAAAACAACATCTACAACGGAAAGTCTAGACATATTCGCCGCAGGCATAACTCGATTAAGCAATTATTGGCTAATGGAGTAATTTCCATAGATTTTATGAGATCTAAGGAAAACTTGGCAGATCCTTTGACGAAAGGATTATCAAGAGATGTTGTAAATGTAACGTCGAAAGGGATGGGGCTAAAGCCCATATCAGAGTAAATCATCTATGACGGATACCCAACCTTGGAATTGGAGATCCCATGACCTTGGTTCAATGGGACAACTAAGTTGTAGATGAGAGCTTGTAAACACTCAAGGGAGAAATCTCCTACCCATCCCTATGACAAAGCGAGTGTACCTGTTCAATGTGGGGGATGAGATCTATAGCTTGGGTATACCAAGTGGGGTGGAACAGGACACCCTTGATGGACTCACCTATATGAGTATGGAAGTGGGGCCGCTTCTTATGAGAATTGGGCTATTCTCTAGAGCGCTCATGAATACTAGGATATGCTCATGGCCGATAACGAGCACAACCGAATGATCTTGACAGAAATCAGAGGACTTGTGTGTGAGGTTTTTTTATCGAGTCTACAAAACAGAAGTTCAGTTCAAGAACATTATGTTCACTGAACGACTAGTAGTCCCAACGAACCATCACAAAGCAAAGGTTCAAGTCATAACGACACCTTCGCTGATACACAAAGCCTCGCACTCTTCTCTTCTAATCAGCTCTTCTAATTTTATTCATGTGGGGGATTGTTAGTAGTAGTGTTTGAATAAAATCTAAAAACTACTTCTATTGAGCTAAAGAGACTTTCACCCACAAACTACGTTAGTCCCACATCTCTCAAAGAGAAAAACAAGCTTAGGTTTATAAGGATAAAGTTGGGTGTAAAGGGGTGTGGCCCTTGGGGTTACAATAGTGCTCTCCGGAGGAGAGACCCATCACTTTTTAGAGGCACCCTTACTTTAGGCACACTTAGATTTATATCTTTCACACCCGGAACCCGGACCCGGACCCGGAGCTGGACCCGGATCCGGACCCGGACTCGGACTCGGTCTCGGTCTCGGTCTAGGTCTAGGTCTAGGTCTCGGTCTAGGTCTAGGTCTCGGTCTAGGTCTCAGTCTAGGTCTCGGTCTCGGTCCTGGTCTTGGTCTACCAGAGAAATGCCATAATTTTTCTCTGACCTTTTCCTCCCCTACTAGCTAGTGGAAAGAGTCTACTGCCTTAATTTTCTCAGACTTCTTCTTCCACTACTGGCTAGTGGAAAGAGTCCACTGCCTTAATTTTCTCAGACCTTTTCTTCCACTAGTGGCTACTTTTTCTCCACCGTTGGATCAAAACCACCCAAGGTCTTATGATCTGGTTTCGTACTCTATAAATAGGGATAAACTCCCAGAAGGAAAATACACAGAAATATTTCGTCTTTTATCTCTCTCTAAGTTTTCTGTTTTTCTTCTCTCTGCCTTTAAGTTCTGTCAAGATCAGGAGATCAGAATTGAAGTTTGCTTCTTCAATTCTGATAAGGATTAGTTGAATCCTAGGGGACTACGTTCACATACTGCAAAGCAATACCTAATTCTACGGTAGTAGGGGCGTTTAAAGTCTTCAGGAAAGCGAGTTAAACTTGGGCCTCTGTTCCACCATTATTATACTACGATCTATGTGCAGGTTCATACTCTCTGGTTGGTTCGATTAATATTTGATTTCAGCTCTGCAAAAAGATAAGTTACTTATTTAATTTACTGTTTATTGCTCATTCAAATTTTCCTTTTACTATTTGGTTTTTATTAATACTATTTTCGTAACAAGAAATTGGCACGACAATTTCTCCCAGCCAATCTGACTGTGGTTGTGCAACAACAAACATTTGATCAACATTGATATATGGCTGTTGGTTCGCAATAATGTTTTGATTATTCCCCGCAATAGCAGCACTAATGTGAACCAAATATATATTCCTCGAAAGCTTGCTTGCTAAGAGAATTTTGTTGTTGAATTTTTGCAAATTTTCCATTTTCACTAATATTTTCTTTGTTTTGCTGAACTATATCTTCCCAATCTTGATCAACAAATTGAGTAGTACTACCATTACTAAGTTTCTATTCAGATGGACATAAATAGAGAAGTGTGAAAATGAAGATGAAGAATTATTATTAACAAATTTCTAGTTAGTTTTTTCATCAATTATAACAATTGATTTCATGTACTCATCATAATCAACATTTACGTTCATCTTACTACTACTTGTACTTGTTAACACTAGCAGTCGAATGAAGAAGAAGCTAGGGTTTAAAGAAGTAAAAGAGTTTAGGGTTTCTCTGTTTTAGAAGTATATACATAGTTGACTAGTCAAGTCAAGCTATGTTCTGACTATAAGTCAATCCGAGAGTCAAAGCCCAACAGGAAGTCAACAAGTCAGCTCGTCTGAAGGCACGCACAAGGACATCTGAAATAAATCAAGAAGATTAGTGTTAGTTAATTCTGTTAAATAACTAAGTTTGTTATTATAACAGAATCTGTTATAATAACAACTTTACTCTTTTTACCTTTTCATCTATTAGTATAAATAATAGTTGTAATAGAACTTATCATTTGATTGAAATAAAATTAGGGTTGGAGAAATTCTTACATGGTATCAGTTTCCAGGCTAGGTCTTCATCAAGTTTTTCTCCCAAAACTCAAGAACAATCACCAACATTTAACATCATCTCGCAAAAATCAAACATTCAATATAGAAGAAGATTAAAATCAACTACTTCAAGCACTAAAATCATCAAAATTCAACAGTGATTAGATAGAAAACTCATTGTTTTTTCGTACTATTCATCAAGCACTTTCATGGCTTCCGCAAATCAAAGGTAATCTCCCTCCAATTTCAGCAGTCACCAGTTTCATTACTGAAAAGTTGGATGATTCCAACTATCTTATGTGGAGAGACCAGGTTGAAACAATGCTAAATACCTATGAACTCATAGGTTTTGTTAATGGTTCAATTGAAGAACCACCTCAGTTGACATTTATCAATGGAGTTGAGCAAATCAATCCACAATTTCAGCAGTGGAGGAGCAAAGAAAGTTTTGTCAAATCATACATCAAGAGTACTTTATCAAAATCAATTTACTTTGATATATATGGTCTTCAATCAGCAAGAGAAATATGGAATTATCTCGACCTAACCAATAATGAAGGTCTAGAAGCAAAGAAAGATCAACTTAGAAGAAAATTTCAAACAATAAAAAAAGGAGATGCTTCTATAACAGAATATCTAAGGGAAATCAAGGTTATTTCTGATTCATTGCTATCTGTTCATGATAAGGTAAGTGAATCTGAACTAGTTAGGATTGCTATTCATGGATTATCATCAGATTATGATCAAAGAGATCGAAAAAAGTGAAAACAAAAATAAGGAAAAAAAAAGAGGAAAATGAGCGGATAGCAATAGCGGAAAGCTGGGATACTATTATATTTGCTCAAGCAATAAGGGGCTCTATGTTAGTAACCCACTCAATTCTTAGGAAATATATTGTATTTCCTTCATTGATAATAGCCAAAAACATCGGTCATATGTTATTATTTCAATTCCCCGAGTGGTATGAGGATTTGAGGGGGTGGCGTAGAGAAATGCATGTTAAATGTACCTATAATGGTGTTCAATTATCCGAAACATAATTTCCAAAAAACTGGTTATTGTTATTGCTCTAAGAGCAAATAATGAAGTATTGTCTCTAGCACAACTTAAGTCTAGACTAAATCAACATGAACAGTGGCTAGCTACTAAAGATTCAGGTCATGAAGTTTATTATGTAAACAGATCACACTATAAAAATGGTCAGAAAATCAAACCTTCTCCTACTTTTTATAGAAATCAGGCTATCACAAAGAAAGATAGTTCATATTCAGAAAATTCTCAATCTAAGAATCATAAGGCAGAAGATTTTGATTTTTCTTCTGTTCCATGTGGAATATGCAAAAGGTGGGGTCATTCAGCTGGGGTTTGCTATTTCAGATATAGGCAGAACAAACCTCAATTTGGTTATCACACAGAAGAAAATAAGCAACAAATAGCTTCTGATGATGAGATTATTTCACCTGATTCAAAGTCATTTTCTTACACAGAAGAATCATTACTTGAATGCAATAATGCAATAATCTATCCTTATGATCACAGTGATGAAGATGAGGTTTTTCAAGAGTGTCATACTGCAATCTTATGTGATGGAAATGATGATATCTTTCATGAGTGTGAAACATTTGATGACAGTATGATAACATCATCTGAAAGTTGTTATACTACTAGTAAAATTTCAGATACTTCTAATATAAAAGAGAAGGCATGGTTAGCTGATACTGGGGCAAGCAGTCATATGACCCATACAGTTGAAAATATCATTTCTCCTCAAATTTACAAAGGAACTGAGGCAGTAATGGTTGGTAGTGACAAATTCTTACCAATAGAAAGTACAGGTACTTCTAAATTGTCTACCTCTTCTTGTGTCTTTGACCTACATAAAGTATTGTGTGTACCAAATCTTAAAAGGAACCTACTTTCAATCTCAAAGTTCACAAAGGATAATTCAGTGTCTGTAGAGTTCCTACCTTGGGGATATACTATAAAAGACATCTGGTCCAAGAGAATTCTAGCTGAGGGACCAGTTAAGAACAACCTTTACCCTATAGAAGTTCAACAAAATATCACACAAAATAGGTCTGTTGTTGCTCATATGGCTCAAACAGCCACTACCTTTCATGTCTGGCATGCTAGACTTGGCCATACAAATCAAAGGGTTGTCAAACAGTTACATAAAGAAGATAAAATACACTTATCTAACCCTAGTGATACATTTTTTTGTAACTCATGTGAGTTGGGTAAGAGCAAGTGTCTTCCCTTTATTTCATCAAGTTCCACTACAAATACTCCTCTACATCTAGTTCATTGTGACATTTGGGGACCAGCCCCTGTTGCAACTCCAAATGGTGCTAGATACTATATCTTATTTCTTGATGATTTCAGCAAGTATAGTTGGATTTATGCAATGAAATTGAGATCAGACAGTGTCAAATGTTTAACTCAATTCAAAAGTACAAATGAAAATCTTCTCAAAGTGAAGATTCTGTATTTTCAATCTGATGGTGCTCCTGAGTTACAAAAAGGGGATTTCAGGGCTTTTTTGGACACAAATGGCATTATATTCAGGAGTTCATGTCCTTATACTCCCCAACAAAATGGGAAGGCAGAGAGAAAACACAAACACATCACTGAGCTAGGTAACACTCTGTCATTTCATTGCTCTTTACCAAAATTATTATGGTTTGATGCTTTTCATACTGCTGTATATATTATAAATAGACTGCCAACACCCACACTTCAAGGATTATCTCCTTTTGAGGTTCTATTTCATACTGTTCCTGATTACTCAAACCTTAAGATTTTTTGTTGTGCCTGTTATCCTCACTTAGGTGATCTTAGGAAAGATAAACTCAGTCCTAAGAGTGTCCAATGTGTATTTTTGGGATACAGTCATGAGCACAAGGGGTATAGGTGTTATGATCCTGTCACCAAAAGATTATATATATCCAGACATGTTACTTTTGATGAGGACAATTTTCCATATGTCCACATCCATAAGCACAAGTCAGGTTGTGATCAGAGTTCAGAGCCTTTTATTTCATTACCTCTGCCCTCTCCTATATCCACTCAGTCCTTACCTCTTAGGTACATCTAGGTGTGTTCCTAGCTCACCAGCTAACTCAGGACCAAGGGAGTTGTCTTCTCCTGAGATAGGGACACCTAACTTGTCTGTTAGTACACCAGCTATCCCACAAGTTCAACCACAAACTGAGCAGATAATAACCAGAGGAAGGAATGGTATTATAAAACCTAAGCAGTTACCTTCAGACTTTGTGGCTCACTACTCATCACCTCACACATTCAATGTAGCCTATCTATCCACTCTACAATTACCTGCTGAACCCACTACTTATAAAGAGGCATCTAAACATAAAGAGTGGTGTCAGGCAATGAATGAAGAATATATGGCATTACAGCAAAATAAAACATGGTCTCTTGTTCCATATCAAAATTCTATGAATGTATTAGGCTGTAAATGGGTTTACAAGCTCAAACAGAAAATAGATGGTTCCATTGAAAGATACAAGGCCAAATTAGTTGCTAAAGGATTTCATCAACAAGAAGGTGTTGATTTTTATGAAACCTTTAGTCCTGTTGTCAAGGCAACAACTATTAGGCTTATTCTCACATTAGCAGCAACAAATTCATGGAATATTAAACAATTGGATGTATCAAATGCCTTTCTTCATGGGGTTTTGGGAGAGGTTGTTTATATGATACAGCCACCTAGTTTTGTTCAACCAGATAAGGAAACTCATGTCTGTCATCTTCACAAAGCCCTCTATGGTCTCAAACAAGCCCCAAGAGTTTGGTTCAATAGATTTGCTAATTTCTTATATCAGTATGGTTTTCATAAGAGCAAGACTGATCACTCCATGTTTGTCTTTCATCAAGACAAGGATATGCTTGTGTTTCTACTTTATGTAGATGACATTATTCTCACTGGTAGCTCTTTAATTATGTTAAACAAGCTAATTTGTGATCTAAGTGTCTCTTTCAAGATGAAAGACTTAGGTCCTTTGGCCTACTTCTTAGGTATTGAAGTTACTCATGGGACTAACACCTCAAGTATGCTCTTAACACAAAAGAAGTATACGTTACAGTTACTGCGAAAAGCCTCCTTATTGGATTCAAAACCATCTTAGTTGCTTGTATCTAGTGGTCAAAGATTATCAATTACTGATGGTGAAGAACTCTCTAGTCCAACAGAGTACAGAAGTTTAGTGGGTGCTCTCCAATATCTTACCCTAACAAGACCACACATCTCCTATGATGTAAACTACACAGCGCAATTTATGCATAAACCAACTACTTCTCATTTGGTCTTAGCGAAGAAGATTCTTAGATATTTGAAAGGGTCTGTGGGTTCTGGGATTCGATTGTCTCCTGGTGATATTACTAAGCTTACTGCTTACTCAGACTGGGCTGGATGTCCAGACTCTAGAAAGTCTACAGGGGGTTTCTGTATTTTTCTTGGCTCAAGCTTAATCTCTTGGAGCTCAAAGAAGCAGGCTACTATTGCAAAGTCATCAACAGAGGCAGAATATAAATCTCTTTCAACTACATCAACTGAAATGGTTTGGATTTCATACCTGATGGACGAGCTTAAGTGTCCATTAATCAAACCTTTTAGTCTGTTTTGTGATAACATCAGCGCCAAATATCTTGCTTCGAACCCAATCTTCCATGCGCGCAGGAAACACATCGAAGTAGATTTTCACTATGTTCGAGATCTCGTTGCTGATGGTTCAATACAGATCCAACACATCTCTACAAAGGATCAGCTAGCAGATATCTTTACCAAGGGGTTATCTCTCGAGGTTTTCTCTCATCTTCGTGACAAACTGATGGATCATACTTCGTCGTCTCCATCGGTTTGAGGGGGGATGTTAACACTAGCAGTCGAATGAAGAAGAAGCTAGGGTTTGAAGAAGTAAAAGAGTTTAGGGTTTCTCTGTTTTAGAAGTATATACATAGTTGACTAGTCAAGTCAAGCTATGTTCTGACTATTAGTCAATCCGAGAGTCAAAGCCCAACAGGAAGTCAACAAGTCAGCTCGTCTGAAGGCACTCACAAGGACATCTGAAATAAATCAAGAAGATTAGTGTTAGTTAATTCTGTTAAATAACTAAGTTTGTTACTATAACAGAATCTGTTATAATAACAACTTTACTCTTTTTACCTTTTCATCTATTAGTATAAATAAAAGTTGTAATAGAACTTATCATTTGATTGCAATAAAATTAAGGTTGGAGAAATTCTTACAGTACTCTTATAAGAAAGCTTACCATAATCAGTCAGATAATCAGGAATTTCATTGATGTTGTTGTTGCTGATTTTTATCCAAATCTATTTGGTAACATTTAACCCCACCAATGATAAAAACAAATGAAACCATAAAATCAGTAAAAATCTCATAACAAAACCCTAAAATCAATAGAAGATAAATAAATTGTCGAACTGGAAAGAACTTAACTATCGTGACAACATTGATAAGAAGTATTTTACAAGTTCATAATGTCACTTAGATAAGAAAGAAATCAGAAAAGAAGAAATTAAACCTTAATGAAATAGCCAATACAATCTAGGGTTTCAAGTACATAGAGAAAAGTTGTAAGGAAGATATTAGGTTATCTAATGGACATTACAGTAAACACAAAATCAAAATTTCAGATGAAGCAATCTGTTGGTAGAGAGAGAACGGAGGAGAGACAGTGAAGGTGCCCAATACGTGGACAACCAATTATCTTATATGAAAAACTATTTTCGGATTCGGTGCGAGTAAACTATGTTTGACTTAGTTGACTTTAAGGGGACAACTCCATAAAGTCTTAAATATTAACAGTTACTAATTTATGGACCAGTAACAAAAACAATAGTTAAAAATAGAAAACCTAACTGTCATCTTCTTTTTCTTCTTCTACTACTTCTTCTTCTTGTTAGTCTTGTTCTTATTCCTTTACGACTAGCAAAAGTGAACTATAATTTCTACTACTTCACTATCTTATTTATGAAACCCTAGATGGATGAAGAGGATAAAACCCCTCAATCTCAACCCAAAAAAGTTTTTCTCGGCGATCTATGATACGACTTAATGTTATTCATGAGGTAAAACTATAACATTTACTATTTTATTTTATATTTTCGTTTGAGTAGTTTGGACGATTTCATGAGAAAAAATCGAAGTGAAAAAGACTATTCCCAAGATTTCATGGAAAATCCACGAAAATTTCCTACATTATCAAGGGTTTTCCCACAAAATTATAGGAGGATTTCTTGTACTTTGTCACGAAATTGGCAAAGTACATTTAGAATCCGGGTTTGTTTATTTTTTCCAATCTTCCTTGTTTATTCTTTAAAATGGTCGTATAGATCGCCCAATTTATATCACAAACATCATCGCTTGGAGACGAGGCCATACCTTTAAGAGCTGAAAGTCCTGACTCAAGCGAACACTTTACGACTGAGAGGGTATGTTTCTCTTACTTATTCATCGTATGTTTTTTTATACATTTGTACGAACTGATAGAAACATTTGACTAATTTTTTGTCGCGTGAAGCATAGGTGTGAGGAGAACTCTAATCAGGTGAAAGATCTTTTTTCGTGCATCCAAAGTGCATAAGGTGACCAATATATGGACAACCAATTATCTTATATGGACAACTATTTTTGGGCCCGATACAATCCATTATGTTTGACTTTATTGACTTTGATTTCATAAGGGACAACTCTATGAGGCCTTGAATATTGAAACAGTGACTAATCTGGGGACCATTAATTAACACAATGAGGGAATGGATGAAAGATCCAAAATTGGGCCCAAAATAAGAGCCCAACCCAAACTTGGACAAAATTGTAAAGCAGGTCCAACGCGTCAGACCAAGAGATGAAATGTCCGGAAAGTCCTTATTCCTTTCGAAATTTACGAAATTGCCATCAAAAAGTTTCCCAGAAAAGCGAAAATTTCTGAAAAACTAGCTGACACACCAGGCTGTCAGACAGTGTACTCCCCACATATTTACAACATTGCCACCGAAAAATTTCCGGAAAACACGAAATTTTTTGAAAAATAGTCTGACGCACTGACATAAAACCTTGTACTTTCCCACAAAATTACAGAATTTCCATTACAAAATTACCAACTTGCCATTTTCGTTTTTTTTCATATTTATTTCTTTTTTTATTTTCTCCCACACATATTTCTCTCTCTAATCTCAACAAATTTCTCTCTCCAATCTCAACAAATTTCCTTCTTTTTTCCAGATTTATTTCTTATCTCTTTAAAATTAAATTTTCCTCATTTTTGATAGTTTTCCATTGATTTGTTTTCATATATTCTGTGTACTCGGAATTTGGTTATGCACTAGAAATTTTTGTACTGGGAAATTTTCTTGTTTTCTGGAAATTGTCTTGTGTACCGGAAATTGTTCAGTTTACTGGGAATCTGGTTATGTACTAGAAATTGTTATACTGGGGAATTTTCTTGTGTACTGGAAATTGTTTTGTTTACTGGAAATATGGTTCTGTACTAGACATTTTTGTAGTGGAAATTTTCTTGTGTACCGAAAATTGTTCTGTGTACTGGTCAACTTTAAACCAATTTCTTTTTTTGTAACCAAATCTTTCCAAAATGTGAAACAAAATAAGAATGTGAAACAAATCTTTCCAAAACGTGAAACAAAATAAGAATGATGAAGAAGATCTTGGATGTACTGGTCAACTTTAAACCAAATATTTCCAAAATGTGAAACAAAATAAGAATGATGAAGAAGATCTTGGATGTATAAATCTGGAAAGATCTGGAAACAAAATAAATTAAAAAAAAGATAGAGATGAAGAAATAAATAAATCGATTGAATGAGATGAAGAAGATAAATAAGAACATAAAACTTAAAGAGAGAAAGAACTGAAAACTTTGATGTTTTTAGAGATTGAAAGTGATGAAGAAATAAATAAATCGATTGAAAGAGATGAAGGAGATAAATAAGACCATAAAACTTTTAGAGAGAGAAAGAACTGGAAACTTTGATGTTTTTAGAGATTGAAAAAGATGGAGAAGATAAAATGTGAAGCAAAATAAGAATGATGAAGAAGATTTTTGGATTTATAAATAGGAACAAAGAAGGAATTGAAACATAATACAATGGGCGGGATCCAAAAAAAATGGCCGAAATTTCGCCAAAAATGGTGCCATTTTTGAAATTTCGAAAAATCTGAATGTCTTTCTGTTGTGACGTCATGTACGGGAAACTAATTAATTCGCTGACTCGCGTCAGAGTGTCAGAAAACTGGAAAATATTCCGTCCAAGGGCAAGAAGGGGAGGAAAAAAAAATAAAACCAGGAAATAGTACTGTTTTCTGACATTTGGACCTGCTTCACATTTTTGGCCAAAAATGGATTGGGCTCTCATTTACCCCTCAAAATTTGGATCTCTCACTCATTTTTTGTAACACAATTGGTTAACTCAATGATCATAAACAACAGACGGTTCTGCCCGTTCTCAAGTGAAACAACATAACCCCATCCAGAAACCCTACCTTCACAAATAGATTTCCAATCTTTCTCTCTCTCTACTTTGTATTATTTATAAATTATAACTAGAACAAGAAGTAGTAGTGGGTACTACTAGGTGGTTAAAGTCGGATTCTAAAGCTTTTACAAATTGGGTTGCTTCTTTAATTGATGGCCTTGTTGTGATGTTTCTCTAGGTTTCTACACCGGACCTTCTGCTAGTGGTGGCAGTGACGGTGGCGGCAACATTTGGTCATCTTCTGTTCAATCAATTTACTATAACCTTCCACTTCCACACGAAATATTTATGGTTGTATGGTGGGTCTTTGTAGCGACTTCCTAATCAATTCATCTCTCACCGCCACCAAAACCAGAGGCACCAGTCAATTAACAATTCCGGCAACAAGTCTTTCACTTCCACCACCGCATTACAAACGGTGGCATACCTCTTCCTTCATCATCAACACCTTGTGGTGAAGGCCCTTTGCAGTTGCGATAAAACATCAATTGTTACCCAAATAAAAACCCTTCCTCATTAATCAAGAAAATTCTCTGGATCTCATCAATAATAACCCTAGTTTTGATTCTAGAGTAACCAAGCTAAGAAAGACTGTAGTATATAGTAGTCGTAGAACTTGTCAAGACATTGGTAACAAAGATCTTGATAAAAGTCATAAAACAAATAAACTCCCAAACACCCAATTTCTCTCTCTAAAAATCAATTAGTTATTAATGAAGAAGAAGAGGGTGTAGGGAAGATGAAAGGTTGGGAGGACTTAAAATTAAGAATTCTAATTCTTAGAGGACGTGTAAGAAAAATCACAGAGTGATGTCCCCTTAGAAAATGGTTGTCCATATAAAATTTCTAATTTTTCTAGTTGTCCATATAAAATATTTGTCCATATAAGAAAATTGGTTGTCCACGTATTGGCCACCGTGCATAAATCTTGCTCAATGTTTCCCTCAGATATTGATCCTTGGCCGTACAAGACAAATCGGTATAAGCACCCTCTACTTCAGCCCGTCTCCACAACTTCAATAGGAAAATCGTTCAAGATAGCATGTGCTTTTATGTTTAAGGAAACTACAGAACACTACGTATGGGTTCTAGAATGTCTACAGGCAGTTGCATAAAGTTGATGATCTCCCTTTCCTTATTATCAGTGACAGGGAACAAGCTTTGATGAGTGCTATAGAAATTGTGTATCTAGATGCTAATCACATCTTACGTTCATGCCATATAAACAAGAACGTCAGATCCCATGCAACCTTATTCTTAAAGAAGATAATTCATGATGATAAAAATGTCCATGATAAAACTAACGAGCTTAATAAGATTTTGGTTGAATTTTTCGATGGAACGTATGATAACATGGTTGGATATAAAGGAAACATTTACAGATAGATATCATAGGTTTGCCAATAAGTGAAATAAATTCTCAGGGGAGTTGGTAGCATATTATCCAAATACTTAGTTAACCCGTACAAGAAACGCTTTGTGCGTTGTTAGACTAACAAATACGACACTACGGTACCACTTCCACAACTAGAGCAGAGGGACAACATAAAAGGCTCAAAAAGTTTTTAGCTAACTCTACTGGTGGCTTTGTTTTTTATTGAGAAGCAGTTCACAAGTGTTTTGAACACGAGTTAATTAGAATAACATATTCATTTGAGAGATTTGATGACGTTAAGCATCACCACTAGACAGTTATATTTGATAATTTAAGAAATGTGGTTGTCCATCGTGTAATGGAAGCTATGTTGGTAGAGCTACACAAGGTTGAAACTTGGGCGAGCGCTAATGTTTGTATCTGCATCCTGCGTAGTACCCACGGACTTCCTTGTCAACACGAATTGCAAGATTATTGTCGTTCTGAAACACCGATACTACTTGATGGCGTAGACCATTACTGGAGACAACTATCATATAGTGTGTACGTGGAGGTGGAAGACTTGAAATACGAAAACCTACCGGAACATAAAATGGCTAAGGAAAAATGGGGCTAACGCCTCAAAATCGAAAAGAGAACAAATGAGAATTGAACTTAGGTTGATAGGTGCTCCAAAAACAACCAATATGAGGGATCTAAATGAACCTATTTTTGGAAAATGGCGTCAACCAAATAAATCAGGTCAAAGTTCTACCGAAAGGAAACCATTACAGTTTAAAGTTATAGATAAGATGGTTACGAAGGCAATGGCCAGACAACGAGCTAAGCAGATATCAGTTGATAAAATGTCTAAAGATCCAAGTATGTATAGACATACCTTAAAGCAACTTGATGCTAATATAAAAACATTGTTCAAGTGGAAAGCAACTAAACTCCCTGTATTTGGAAAAATGACGACCGAGAAGGAAGAACATCTGTCAATCACAAATTTTGAGTTTTTGGATTGGATTCCTGACAAAATGCAAAACTATGTTATCGACATCACGACTTATCCCTCTAATGGACACTGTGGCTTTCATGTAGTTGGAAACATTTTGTTTAGATCGCCAAAGGATGCTGGAAAAGAAGTTCGAAAAGTAATGTATGATCACATTGTAACTAACGAATAATTTATTCGTATATGTGATCAGAGATTGAAGCGCGTAATATGAAAATTACCTTACCTTTTTATGATAAAAGAGTGGAGATGCATATTGGATGTAAATTCTGGAAACGGGTCATTTTATAACGGAGGCTTTTCAAATTCCAGTTGCGTTGCTATCCCATACAATGAGTCTCACTTTCTTACCAGTAATGAATCCTCTAAATGAAATCATAATGATATAGTAGTAATGTGTCACGTAAATCATACCCACTATGTTTCAGTCAAGCTCCATTCACATAGTCCGCTTACCCCGTTCTACATGGGTCTTATTATGAGAAGATGCAAAGTGCATATTATGATCTATGGATCAAGAAGTTCAAACGTCAGTTTCAAAAGTTCAAAAAAATAATGCCAAAAGACAACAACGCCTTCTTCATAGTCTTAGAAACCAACTTACATTGATTATACAAAAAAATGAGTAAGGGATCCAAATTTTGGGGGGGAAATGAGCGTGTAGAACATTTCCGGCCAGAAATGAGTTTCCAGTCCAAATGTCAGGACAACTCATTTTTTTCTGATTTTCCTTTATTTTTCTCCCTCTCTTGCCCCTGGTTTGAAAATTCGAAATTTTCAAACCAAATTTTGGGATCCCGCCCGGCTAAGTCTTTTTCTTTCTCTCTCTAAAACCTCAGAAAACCATGGATGTTAATTATCTTCTTCTCCTCTCTCTCTCTCTACACTAATCTTCCTCTCTCCCTCTATTTTTTTTTGAAAATTCTTCCTCTCTCTCTATAAACTAATATTCTGAAGTTGATTATCTTCATCCTCTCTATTTCTAAAAATTTATCAACTTCTAATATCTCTCTCTAAAAAAATTTCTGTATATTATTCCGAAATCGATTATATTCTTGTACTGGAAATTGTTTTGAAAGATTATCGACTTCTCAAATAAAAAGAATAAAAATAGGAAATATGGAAATCTTTTGAAAAATCTACCAACATATAAGGCAATAATGTTTGAGAAAAAGAAATTAGTAATATTGGAGAGAGAAAATATGTTTAAACAGAAATAAAAAGAATAAAAATAGGAAATATGGAGAGAGAAAAATCTTGAGGGAAAATATGAAAAAGGAATAAAATTTAGAGAGAGGAAAAATAGGAAAAATCTAGAGAGAAATTCGTAAAGTCTCTATTACATAACGAAAAATGTGTAGTACATAACCAAATGGCTAGTACACAGAACAATTTCTAGTACACAAGAAATTTTCCAGTACAAAAATGTCTAGTACATTAACCTAATGGCCAGTACACAGAACAATTTTCCAGGAAACAAGAAAATTTCCAGTACAAAAATGGCTAGTATACAAAACAATTTCCAGGAAACAGAACAATTTCCAGGAAATAAGAAAATTTCCAGTACAAAAATGGCTAGTAAACAGAATAATTTCCAATACAAAAATGTCTAGTACATACCCAAATGGCTAGTAAACAGAACAATTTTCAGGAAACAAGAAAATTCCCAGTACAAAAATGTGTAGTACATAACAATCTGGAAAAAAAAAAAAAATTTGAACCAATTTCGAATTTTTGGATAGGATATTTCAAAGAGAAATATTTGTTGAGATTGGAGAGAGAAATTTGTTGAGATTGGAGAGAGAAATATGTGTGGGAGAAAATTAAAAAACAAAGGAAATAAATCCGAATCCCTAAATTAAAGAGAGAAATTAGGAATTGGTTAAATAAATAATCTAGAAAGTTGGAGAGAAAAATTCGAAATTGGTTAAAAGTTGGAAACATAATAGGAATTAGAAAGAGAAAAATTTGAAATCGATTTAAAGGTGGAGAGAAATTTCGAAATTGGTTAAAATTGGAGAGAAAATAAGAATTGGTTAAATAAATAAACAAATCTAGAAAGAGAATTAGAGAGAGAAAGTAAGAGAGTAGAGAGAGAAAGTAAAATTCTGAAATTTTCAGCGTATCCCGGCAAATTTGAGTGGCAACTTCAGTAAATTTGATGAAAAATCAAGGGGGTTACGATACTTTCCATAGGGGTCTGACTCTTTGGACTGGGTTTATAATTCCGGGCATTGATGGACTGGCCACTTATTTTGGACCCAGTTTTGGGCCCAATATCCATTCCCTCTTGATTATATTTTCTAGTTATTTTTTCTTAAGAGAAAATCGTGTTTACGATTCATTATTTTAGTTGTCCTTTGAATTTTAAGTGAATTATACTGCATATTTCAATACTTGTCGTAGTTCATATCTCAATACTCGTCAATATATAAAACCCCAAGAAAAAACGAAACAGAAAAATACATTCAAACAAGGTGACTAAGATAGATAACATCGGACAGTAGTCAAGTCGTAAAAAACATAAACCAAACACAAACTAAAAGTTGTCGGTAACAAGATAGTATCCGTAAAATAAGTAACAGAATCCGAACAAAAAGTAAATAATGTCACTAGAAAAATTGAAACTCGTATCACTCTTCCTCACTCCACTCAGAACCTGGACTACCAGATTCATCTTCATCTGCTTCATCTTCTTCAGAGCCCAACCATCATATCATTCTTCCGACAATACGTGCATGCCTGTTTCTCTCTACTATTAGGACCATCTTCTGCTTCATGGTTGGATTGACAGGAGCGTCTTCACCTCCGTCACAGGTTTTAAGCGTGGAAGCAAAATTTTTAACTTATTTTTCTATAACACAAAGAAGATGTCAATATTCGTAGTAGGTAAGTAAACAAATATATAACAAGAAAATTCAAACTTTTACCACTCTTTGATATAATGATTTGTAGTCCATTGAGTCCACTGTAGGATCGACAAATACAAGTGTCGTTCTTCGACTTGAGTTTGAAATCACATGATGTGTATTGTATGCAAACCACTGCTCATAATCTTCAATCCTCTGGGAAACTTGCGAAAACACGGAGATCATGACATCCCAAATTATTCCAATCCCACAAAGGTGAAAAACTATAGCGAGGAATATAGTGATGCGGAGTAATGGTTGAATGAACTACATCGTGTACGTGAGGTGGTGGCGGTGTAGTTTAACGGTAGCCTAGTTGACGCAAAGCATGTTGTGGATATAAGATATAACTCATATCAAAACAAATAACAATACATGCATGTCAATCTGTCAACCAGATAGTAATTACGTGAAGTGGCATATGGCTCCCATACGACCTACAAATATTTATTTAACGATCGTTATATGATATTTAATAAGATAGACATGTGTCATAGCCCATAAGTGAAATTTTCAATTACCTGGGTGACCCTTTTATCGTCAAAGAATTATCTCCAATTCCCAAGTCGCTATTTTACATCCTTATACCGTGACAGCTCTGTCACCCATTTTCCAACTACAAAATTACCTTCACGAAAATTAGGTTTCTGTATCCGTCTAGCAATGGTAACGAAGTGCTTGTACATCCAAACCTAAACACGTATAAAAAAACTGTTACGGATCCATAAATTCATATTAATAGAAGGAAATTTATAAATACAAACACCATAAGAAAGGGCACACGTCCTGAAATCAGTTTGCAGACTTGTTAAGTAGATAGAGATAACTCGTGCAACAAAAAGGCTAGACAAGCTGATCTCCAACTATTTTCCCAACATTATTTATAGCGGGCATGCAAGTTAGGTATTGTACATTGATACAGTTGTCACTTTTATCGGGGTGCATGCAACACCTAGTAACGTCCAGAAGGTAAGCCCGACCACATCGCTCTTCCTTCACTTTAAGATCAGTATCTTTTGACCCAGTAAACTTTGTAAGAAGAAACTCTAGTTTCACTAATTTTAGATTTCTCCCGGATGATGCCTGAATTACTCACCATTTTTTGTACATCACTACACTTTCCTCTCAAGTTCCACTTGTCCAACCATTTAACTGTCGCCTTAACAATTAATACTATCTTAGTGATCTACAAGTATTAGAAAAAAAAAGTTAACCACCTGATTATAATTAACTTAATAATAAAAAAAATAAAATTTAAAAGGTCAACGACTTACTAATCCATCCCATATCCGATTCGCTACATGTCCCTTATACATATGCAGCATCGACCTCTCTACTGGATTTCCTTCTTCAGACTCAAGAACTTCTTCTTTTGCTCTATATTGGGATCAGTTTCTTCATCTGACATTGATTCAGTCCGAGTTAGGATAATTTCTCTACTTTTAATATTCGTTGTTCGGTCGACATTGCTCTTCGACCTTATTTGTGCTCTTCTTTCTCTCTGACACGGTTGGGACATTTTCCTTTTTGTTTTTTCCTCTCCACATTTAGATTTTCATAAACTCGTAAGTTCGATTCGCGCAAAGACGACTAGTTAAGAAATAAACTCAGATTGTTAAAATATCTAATGTGCTTAAAGTCTTATTGCCTGGACTGTCGAGATGAACAAAGTAAACAGAGGGTTGGTTTCGATTGAAAGACTGAGAAAAGAATAAACAAAGGGTTGCCTGGACTGTCGAGATGAACGGAAGCACTGGTGGAAATACTACACAAGGTAGGATAAGATTAGTTGTAGAAGTGTTCAAAGAACACCTCCTAACTTTGTCTTCAAGGCCTAAGGGACGGTAGTGTTGTCACTCCGAATTCTGTCACCACATGTTTTTTTTTCCGTTGCAGCCTATAGTCGAAAAGTCGGAAATCAGGACTAGTCGGCCGACTCGGGCCTAGCTACCAGTCGGTCTTTATATTATATATATATATATATATATATATATATATATATATATATATATACTAATATACATATATTATGAAAACCCAACTTTTTAAGGGAACATATTTAATTCAAGTATTCATTTAAAAAATACCGTGTCTTTTCCAATTACACCCCTATACAAGATACTTAATATCGAATCTGTTTTAAATCCCAACAATTAATGAGGTTGATTGAAAATTGAAAAGCTAAATCTACTTTAACTATTGAAGAATGGGCATAGCCTTGAAAGGTTTGTTTCCAAATTCTTATTTATTTTAAGGTTAAATATAAGAATGGCGGCCTTGAAAGAGTTAATCTTTCCAAGAAAATTAGTTGGCCCCCTCTCTACCCAATAAATAAATACAGTATTTACCCCCTCTCTCTTCCTAAAAAAACGAACTGAAAGGACTCATGTGAAGAAGAAGAACAAGAAGATACCATGAAAATCGAAGAAGAGACATGGCGCCATTAGTATCACATTCGATTTTATTATGTTTCGATAAGTTAAAGTATATAACCCTAGAAAAAACTCTTCATTTTTCACTTGGGCTTAAAATAGAAGAAAAAATCCCACCTGCTCGTTGTGACTAGGCGCCGCTTTTTAAGGCATAGGTTGCAGCATAAAATTCAATATATAATTTTGATACCCGTGAACCAAATATCTATTTTGTATGCTTCAAATGTTCAAATAAGAAGATAGCTCAAGATTTTGGATGTTAAAGTTGGACGAAGCACTAGCTCAAATCAAAAAAGCAAAGACCTGATAGAAGAAAATAGAAAATTTATAGTCCCACTTTTGGGGAGGTTATTAGCATGACAAGCTCAATATTGATCTTCGTGATTTGTTGCTTCTTGGCATCAGTATAGACTCAGACAAGGTATAATAGAAATTTAAGGGGTTGTCTTCCGTAGAATTGGTAGGTGGCGGGTGGTTTTGTTGTGTACAGTTAACAATTAACATTTTCTAATTGATCATTGACTCTGTGTAGAAAGGGAAAATTAGCTATGCAACAACTTTTATACTAACACTAGGAATGACCCGTGCCTCCGACATGGCAAAATTCTTAGAATAAATAATCTAGATGAATAATTATTGTTAAGCGTAATATGTTCAACAAAGAGAATGTCTTTAGACATACATACGCATTCAAGTCTATCGTTCATGCATTATAGGAGCAGAAATACTTAACATGGTTTTGTGATATATATATATATATATATATATATATATATATATTAATATTTACTTTTGGGGATGTAGCACAGCATATTGCTTGTGCCATATGGGCAAGATTAAAAAGTTTGTTCAAATCTCACCTTACATTTATTTGACGCACAAGAGAACAACAATAGTCTGAACTAACCTGTAACAATTGCAACTTAAATGATTTAGACATATTAAGGCATAAAGAAGCTAAACTAAATTTACTTTTTGGATATACCTTACTAAGTGAACTCATAATGTCAGCTAGATAATCATAGAATATGATTTCAGCCTGAAAAAAGAGAAAATCTATACTTAGCGATTTATAGCAAAAAAGAAAAACAAACACACTATTTCAAGAAATTAAGCTTTTCAACAAAAAAAAAATTCAGCTTAATGCCCCTCTTAGTAAGTATATATTACCAATCTTGTTGTTAGTTATACTGATTCCCCATTTTCGAAATCTGTTGTTGAGATATCCAAGTAAGCATTGTAAGCAAAAGGAAGAAGGGTGTTATTGATTGATCCATAACTGTTAAGAAAATGTAATATCCTACATGAAGTATATATAATTATCAAAGAAATAAAATTACGTGTACTTTTGTTTTCATGATCTTAGAATATATAATGATATAGAAATGTGGTGTTTTTTTCTTAATCAAAAGTGACATAATCTTTGTTTTGTCCAAACCTATTAAAATGTGTGTACTTTCATGTGAGTCTGAATTATTTTACTTACTCTGATTCATTATAGTGGACAACACATTTATATACTTGGTTAATACAATTTAACACTATATGGATATTGTTGGTATGTTTGTTTGTTGTTTTATTGCTAATTTGAGGGAACAAAAAAAAGGAGAATTTAATTATGCTATTCATTAATATCACTTTTTATATGTTATATTATGTTCTTACTTGGAAAATTTGTAAAATTTGGAGAGTTTCATGTGTGGATTTTCTTTTTTTAAATTTGTCCTCTTATCTTTGTAAAAGTTTTTATTTTATCTCTACACCTCTCAATCTTGTTCAATCACCTCCTAAACCTTTTATTGTCGACCCTCTTAATCATGTCATTATCTCTCTAATTTTGAATACTATATTTCTAGGATTCGTACGAGTAAGACAATATTAGGACATAACACTATATAAATTCCGTTGTGCAGGGAGGCACAACCTATACCCTAGTTTTTCTAACAAAGAGAAAAAAAAAAGTGAAGGAGAATTGGCCAAATTTTCATTCTAATCACCCCACAGATCTTACAAACGTATCAAATACCATCTTTGAGCACAAAGAAGTTAAATATTTTTGTTACTTCCTCTTATATTGCACTTTGTGCAACAACTGTAGTCTTCACACGATCGTATCAAGTATCGTTGCCTCTAACATCATTGAAGGATACTAAAACAAAATATTGAAAAAAAAAATTCAAGAGATGCGCCTTGAGGCCGCCTCAAAATAAAATAGGTAGGTAAGTAACATGGTAGCGTACCTTAATAGAAAGGGTTAATTCCGTTTTGGCCCCCAATTGTTGACCAACTCACCGTTTTGGCCCCCAATTGTGTCCGGCAGTTCGTTTTGGCCCCAAAAAATTCCTAAATGGCCCCAAATTTTTTCAACCTCCCAATTCTACCCCCATGGCATTTCTGTAATTATTTTTTTTTCCTTTTCTTTGTCCACCTCATCTAACAATTGACACATCACTCTGTCCACCTCACCCTTCTTTCTTTTCATTCTTGTTTTTAATGGTGTTAAGCCAGACACTTCTTGTTGTTCTCCTTGATGATTTTTCTGTCGTGGTTTTTTGGTTGGAAGGAACCACAAAACATTAGCTCCGACTTTACCTCATTTTCTACGTTAATAATAAGACAATGAGAGGAGAAATGACAAAGCTTCCCTCGAACTCATCTTTCATCCTCTTATCCTATTCATGGACCACATAGAAAATGAGGTAAGGTAGGAAATAAAGTGGAAGGTTGCTCTATCATCGCTTATCGCTTATATATTCTAAATCACATCAGAATTTCTAAAATGTTCTAACTTCTCACCACTCACTTTTTGCTAAATGGATGCAAGAGTCGTGATTTAGATGTACGATGTTAAAATGAAAAAATGATTCACGATATGATTTACAAAAGTACACCATTTGGCTTTACATCACTTAATATTCACTCTCACTGGACAACCTCAGTTTACAATTGGTTATTATGAAAACCTAAACCCTTATTACCTCATATCCTTCGATGAGAATGAGCTAATATCTCATCTTTTATAGGAATTTGAATCACTTCCTCTTCATTAACCAAAGAAATCCAATTCGTTTAACTGTTTATTAAAGGATTAACAACCAATTATACTTAATATTTTTTATAATATTTTGAACTTTTTCTATTTGACAAGATCTTTTGAACTTGATTCTTTCTTGGTAACCTAAATAAAACAAAGAAAACCTAAATTTACAAGTAAATAAAAATGCAAACCTTTCACTGCTTTGATCATTCAAGCAATAAAACTCCAATAGTTCCCCAACTATGCAGAAAGAAAACCCTAAAACACAAAAAAAAAAAAAAAAATCTGATTCTTTTAATTAAGTTCAAAGCGAATACTGTAAAAGATCAAGAAAGTGAAAATGAAACACATAATCAAGGATAAATACCTCAAGAATCAAGGAAAGAACGATATCCGAACCACTCAGAAGAGATTAAACCGAAAAGGTATCCTAATGTGAATAGAAAATAAACTAAAGAGAAACTTTTACCAGATCTACACTAAAAGTGAACAGAAATTCGACGAGGAGATGAAAAAGATGATTCATTGATTCCTCATCAAGAAATGATTCCTAATGAAGTGGCTTCCCTTCAATTTATTCCGGTTTCTCTCTTCAAGGCTCTAGAAGATTCTTTCTAAGGGTCCGTTTGATACGTTGGAAAGTCTGAGTAAGAAAATCAACAATTTTTCCCGTGTGTAAGAAAATAATTGTTTTTCTCAATGAGCCAGCAAAAAGTTTCTGTTTCTTTTTTTTTTTGGAAATCAAACTTCATTTAAAGGCTAATGAAAATTACATCATGAAGTTAAAATATCAAAGACACAACCAAAACCGGACATACTAGACAAGTTATGCCCACTTGGGTTGCCTCTAACGCTGCCTGATCTTACGGGTGGGCTACTTCTAGTGCAGTCGCCGCTAACCAACTAAGATTAGTTTTATAACTGATGCCTCTTTCACCTTCTTCTCTTCTCGCCGTCAACCGTCGGCGTGCAAATCTCTGGTTTGCGCCTCTAAATTCGGTACATCGGTAGAGAGTCGTAAGTTGATGAAGAAACTCCGAATAGTGGTCTATGATCAAAGCACTATGATCTGAATAAAAGCGAAAAACTAAAAGGTCCTAAAGACCAACATAAGAGGCCCTAAAGACCAACAAAGGAACATAACTTATTGTACTAAGTAAAAAAGAAAAACTAGTAATTCTCTCTTCTCCCATTGTTGTAGTAGACGGATCATCCTTGGTCAAGCTGCAAACATAATACCACCACCATTATTGCTCTCTGAAAACGAACAAACCAAATCATTTCCATCAACAGTAGAGGGGGGGATAGCTTCTGTGTTAATTGCCTCAAATTGTTGAAGAAAGGGATAATTTGGAGTATCCATAATCTATAACAAATTGAAGATGAGATGAGACTAAATCTCTGGATGAGATCTCTTTAAGAGACTAAAATCACCAATTTCAAATACAAAAATCAAAAGAAACCACCAAGAAACTGCAAGTAACTGACTAAATAACCGTAACTCCACCAAAAGACTAGTGGCGCCACCAAGAAACAAGTCGGACCACTGGGGAGCAATTTACTTGTTCAATAACTTCTTTCCCTGTTCTACTTTCTCTTTCTGAATAAGGTTATTTAAACCAACTTCTACAAGCCAAAGCCAAAGAGCAATTAAATGGATACTTTCCATGGGATCTCTCTTAAAATAAATTACCATCAATCTAAACAATTCTCTGTCCATAGGTGGAATAATTGGAGTTCCTCTGTTTCCATATTAACTATAGACCAAAAGGTACCCATAAATAAGTACTATTTAAGAGAGAGAGAGAGAGAAAGAGTATGATCGCCTTCTTCTTGAGTTGGATTCAGAGATTTCCATAATTCCCCATTTTCGAGTGAGAAGGAGATCGCTAGTTCCTCGATTTAAGTTTATAGCCCAGACAAGATAAAAGCAAAATTATTTATGATACACGAAATATAAAAGGATCCGGCGAAGGGAAACCCTTCGCCGGAGAAGCCACAACGATCTCTAAGTTTTCTTGAAAAACGGTTATGGGAGAGAGAGAAAAAGGAATTGGATTTCTTTCAGATAATGGCATAACAAAAAGTTTCTGTTTCATGTGCTCCCACTTAGCTTCATGTGTGTCATGCCTCACCCGATTTCTGTTTTTATAACCGGCCATTTCATTATATCACAGTTCCACGTTCACTTAATAGGGTTTCATTTACTCCATCAGGTATTTAATAATCCTACTTGGAACATTCCATTATCTTGGATTGTCGTCTAAATTCTATACCAAAATGTAGATGACAAAATAAACTATTTTTTTTCGGATAACAAAAGTTCGTTTTAAAAGTGAGCTCCCACGTAAAACTCTTTTATGCACTCAATTTTACGAGTCTTTAGGATATTCTAATGACTAATATGACCCTAATCTCTTAGATTTGATACATCTTTCATGTTCAATCTAAGGTGACAGTTTAGTTGTGGATTTGATTCATTTCCACTTTGCTGATTATCATCTTGTTGAATAACGCTTTCATCAGCTCTTATGATGATATCAGTTTCTTAAACTGAAATTAGTACTTCTTAAGTTTTAATTTATTTTTTTTATTTAATAGAGTTTGCAACAACTCCCAACCTGAAACTCCTTTCATCTGGTTGTCCTTCCTTTATTAAGATTTATATCTTTAAATTTCAGAAGCTTGCATTTTATGACTTACTTCTACCTTTTCTTTTATTTCTTTCAAAGATTTTCCCCTAAATACTCTAAGCATCCTAAGACGCTCTCTTTTATCATTTCAAAGTATCTTCTTTGAAACTTATGGGTGACGACATCTCATATTCCAGGTATTTCTAGATGTTAAGGTAAATATCAATAATCTCTCTATGATCGATATTATGCCTAAGACATAAGTATTTCTCTCATGTGTGCTTTCGCTCATCATGGTCTTTTCAGATTCTGAGTCTTGCTAACCAGTGTGCCATGAGAAATGGGTAGACTTTCTCTCTCAGGGTTTTTCTAGTTAGACATCTTCAAGATTTTCTTGAACGAGTCCTATCATCTCTTTATCTACAACTATGAACTCCGATGTCCAAATTATTTCACCCTTGTCTGGTGTCCTTTTATTGAGTCAGTTCTTTAATCGTTTCAAAGTTCCGGATGGTGTTCTCAATTTGAAGTATCTCTCACATACATGATAGAAAACAAAACTTGATTACTCCCACTTACCCTCTTGTCGAACAAGGTTCTAACTCATTCTTTTAGAAAATCAAACCCTTTGAATTTCCTGTGAATGTTAGATATCAACTCTGACTAGCAGCACAATCCCTCGACCTTCGTTTTGGTTTTTCCTAAATAGATCTACACCCGCAAGTGCACGGGTGTCAAGTTGTAATTTCTCGGTAAGACCGGTTCGTTCCTCAGAGACTAAGTCAAACTCAAGTTCTAACCTTAAAACTATTATGATTTTAAAAGTGAATTGATGGTAATATGGTTCAAATAAAAATAACACATAAACTTTAAATAACAATTAAGTTGATATTCAAAAAATGGGAACCTAGGGTTTTCTAATCCGCCCACGTGACAATCCTAAAGACGATGTATTTGCCTTAGTCAACTAAGTACTTTGTTTTACTCAAATTCTATAACATGAACGCTCTAGAATCCGGAAAGTGTTATCGTTAAAAGCAATAGAGACTTTAAAATATAATAAGATTTAATCTAAACATTAATTGACTTGCATATAAATCGAATCAATAAAATTCTCGTTATGGACTTCATTTATACCCTAGATGGAAAAATTAGTTACTCATGGAAATTATGATCAAAATCAGAAAATAAAGTAAGAAGTAAAGAGGGGAGAAAACATAACTTTTTCCTCACTAGAAATGATTTCCTTCTGATTTTCCCGTTTATCCGCCAAACGCGCCTTAAGGGAAAACGATTTTCTCGTCTTCTCGGAATTGAATTCTGTGGGAAAATAGTTTTCTTGTCTTCTCCAACTCTCTTTCTCTCTCTAACTTTCTGTTTCTCTCTCTTTCTACTATAACTCTTCCTTTCTATCTAATATAACAGAATAGAGTGAAATTATCTTAATGAAATCAATGAACAATGAGTTTATAACATGAACTTAATATAAATCTCTCTTTCTCTACAATCTCTCTCTCTCTCTCTTTGTAAACTTTCTCTCTGTAAACTCTTTTTCTCTCACAAAGAAAGAGATTACAAGAAAAAGAAAATAAAACAAAAGAGTGATGATGATGATCCGAGAATGATAATGGTATCCTTCTCTCTCTTTATTGTTTTTTAAAACCCGTGATCTCTCTTCTCTCTGCTTGTCCTTCTCTGTTTTATAGACCCAAAAAAAACAAATCGAATCTCCCCCAAAACCGACTCCCAAATCTCTCTCTATCCCTTCTTCCTTTCTGTTTAAATTTTCTCTTTTTGAAAAATAGAAGGAGAGGATAAGGGAGAAGTAACCCAAGAATCTTGGGGATTTTTGGTTGACTATTGCTGGCGAGTAGACCAGATTAGGTGCCCCACGGAGTAGCGGAAGAAAATGCTTCGGGCTGCAGCGATGGGGCCATCTGTTTGCAGTTACCAGCAACCGTTCGATCGCGCGAGCCTACTATTGTTAAAATGCAACAGTCGCACTGGATCTTCAGAACACGTTATATCTTTGGCGCCCGATACTTTTCCGAGAGAGTCCTTCTGCTAACAGATTCACGCTCCATCACCATCAGATTGAGCGGGATCACTGGGAATTTCTGCTCCATGAAGTACCAGATCACATGCTCTAGTACTCTGCTGACTTGGTCACCCATAGTTGACTCCAACTTTGACTTAGGCTCTCCTTCTCGTCCGGACTCCGATTTAACTTCTGTTTTCACCCATGGGCTTGTCTTCAACTATACGTATCATTCAAGTACTAAGATTTCCAGAACACCCTAATCTCCAAATGACCAAAATGCCCCCAAGTGTGTCTTTCTCCCGATTTTATCTGTTTTTCACACTGAACTCCGTAAAGCCACCTGAGAAAGAAAATCAAACAAATCATCAGAGTAACCGCTCGTACTGGACTAACTAACCCGAGTTAAGAGATTCAGATGGGACATTTTCATGTCTCATCACCTACTTTACTAGTTCCATGAGTTAGTGTTCTCCATGTACTAGTTGATCTCTTATGGACTTTTATGATAAGAATAAAACCCTATTCATAGTCTCTTACATGAATCTGTTTATCTTGATTGTAAACTTCAGGAAATCTTGATGTTTCCATCAATGTCTGGATTTTCACTTTGAAAATCCAATTGTATCTTACAAGTATTATCCTGTTTGGAAACTATATCAAGTTCTAAACTTGATTTCAAACATGGATTCCATTTCTGATCTTTTTGGCTCTTAGCCAACTTCAGAGTATGGTTCTGCTATGGCTTTTGTGTGGGTCTTCTAAAGACTCACTTGGGGTTTTTGAACAATTATGTGAAACCTTCCTAACTCTTAGGAAGTTTCCTAGAAAACTACCATGTACTCCCATTTGTTGCTCAATTCGAATTAAATTCGAAAATTTCTCCCATTTGTCTTCTTAAACACCATCCTTTAAGAAAGACACCATCAAAAGCAACAATCTCATTGTGTTCTGATGGTTTATGAAAAATCCCATTTGTTGCTTTTTGACTGGTCATAAAAAAACTATTGTCTAAAACGTTTATTCGACATTAATAAAATACTATTTTAGAACTTCTTCTAAAATCCATATTCATATGGAGTTCTTTTATTTGCTATAGCAAATTTAGGTCTAGTGGGCATGCAGTTATGTCTAAACATTTTTGTTTCAGAAGACTTCATAACGACTTATCTAATCGTCCTTTGTCTAACAAAGTGCGATATCTCTATTGTAGAGATGTTGTCTTTACAGCTCTTTAGATAGTCATCTTGACTTAGATTTTGATCTTATCAAACGATCTACAGTCAAGTTGATTCAATACTTGATTCAATACTTGATTCAATGTTTTGTTTCTAAAACTTGCCTTTTATCGAGTATCTTTTACTCCCTCAGTCTCAAAATGAATGACCTAATTTCTATTTTGGTTTGTCCCATTTTAGTGTCCTCTTTCTAAAATTAAAGAGTGCTACTTTTTGTACTTTTCAATAATGCCCATGCGTATTAGTTCAAAGATAAATTTGATTAAGGATGAGTCAAACTTTTTATTCTTTCATTAAAGACAAGCTAACACAAAAATCCAAGTTTCACTACAACATTTTTCATTTTTTTAGGTTACTTCTAGGAGAAAGTCACAACCATTAAGTTTATTCTCCATATTAAAACTATTATCAGAAAAATAAAAAAGACAATAACAACTTTTTTTAATAAACTCATATCCTTTTCAATCTGTGAGTTGCAAATGATGTTTTACATTTTGCACAAACTCAAAATCACAAGTTGAATAAGACCACAACCATTTCTTTCTAATCTAGCCTTTCCCATATGGGGTAATTTATAACCATTTCCTCCATAATTCTTCATTATCTCAACCATACAATTTAGCAATGTTAAAAAAGTATAGTTGAGTTTTTCATTAGGTAATTCTTCGAAAGCTTTTTCAACGGCACTAACAAGCTCTTTCGTTGTTTTTGCAGCTTCTTCTTGTTGTAAAGATTGAATTGCACGAAAAAATCCAAGATCTTTAACATTTAAATCTGGACTATTAGACGGTTGAAATGTTAGTTGGATGTCAAAACCATCCTGTGAAGATGCTTCAAGAAACTCAATATCATTCACATCAATGTGCAGTCTAACATTATCTTGTTGAATAAATATAGTTCTCGTTCTATCTTGAGCAGGTCATTTAGCTTGAATGGCCGGTAAAACTTTATTTATCATACAATCTCTTATCACTTCTTTCGTTACTTATAAAATAGGTTTTGTATCAAGTGTACCTGCTAAACGGTTTTTGCTACTTCTTTTTCTCGGTTCTTTATAAATGAAAGGAAAATTTCCAATCTTACCTGAAAATATACAATTTTTCTCGTTATCGAATCTTGGTCGAGCACCCGCAGTTAAGAACATTACCTTAAGAATAAATCGCTTACTCTTGCAAGTGCGTAAAGGTTCACTTTCTCCAGGGAGAAGGTATTATTTGTGTGATTCCTTCATCAAATAAAACCATTTCTCGTCGATATGTACACAGTCATACATGTTCTTGAAAAATAAAGAATTCGTACTACTGAAATTACCTTCTTAGAGAGATGATAAACAAAACAAAAGTCTAGCTTTCTTGTTTTCTTCTGTCAAATATGGTTTCAAAGCATTTGAATGTGCCCTTATAACAACCCTCTTGATTCACCTACGAATTGAAGATTTACTTATATTTAAAACTTTTGCAAGAAACTAAATATTACCACGTTGCCGTAAAGGAATTCTTGTGAATTTGTTAATGTCAATTTCAACTCTTTTTCGACCAACTCGTGAAGCTAAATTGTTGGATACATCTGATATCGAAGCACTATCAATATATTTTCTCCCCTGACTCCATATCGGACGTATAGTTCTTGCACTAACATTGAAAAAAAGTTCAACAATTTTTTTTAATCATATTACAATCTTCCAGCCTCACTATGTTTTAATAATTCTTCAAAAATCACGTGTCGTTGTTGATTGGTTAGTTTTCTTCGTTGCAATTGAGAATGATTGTTTTGTTTGATTATTTGATTCCACATCTTCAATTGGTAGATAGAGAGAGTTTTATGGATGAAGGTGAAGTATATAGAGTGGTTTATGCACAAAAAAAAAACTTTTGTTTAAACGAAAATTTGGCACACAAATTTACAAATAGGATAGTTAAGTTTCATTTTGAAAATTGTAAAAATTTGGAAATTTTAAGATTTCACCGAATTTGGAAACAAATTTTGGCTCCTAATTGCTCAATTTTGGGGAAATTTCGGTGTCACTTTTCAAAACAAATTTGACCAACTTTGGTAGAAAATTGGGATTTTTAACTCAAATTTTTAGTTAGTTTTATTAGTGCAACGCTAAATTGGAAATTGTAATTACCACATACCCTTATAGATTTAAAATTAAAATTTTAAAAAAGTTCTATGTTTTTTTTTGTTGAACTCAAAAAAAATAAAATAAAAGTTCTATCTTAGCACTGGAAGATTTCGAATTTGAAAACAAATATTGGAGTCAACATTAGTTAAATTTCTTGCCAATTTTATTTTATTGTTGGGTGTCAATTTTGAAAGCAATTTTTTTCTAAATTTGGCAATGAATCTAGGAGGAAAATGACGATGAGTTTTGCTCAAATTTTAGTTAGTTTTATTATGGCAGTAATTGATGTTTTAAATTTCAAAATTGGAAATTTTAAATTTCTATTTACTCTTACAAACTGAAATATAGAATTTTATGAATTTTCCATCTATTAGTTTTGAAAAGATATTTAAATTCGGAAACAAGTATGGGTGCCCAAACTGGCTAAAAGAATTTGTCCAAATTTTTGGAAAGTTGGGTGTCAATTTTTAAAACTGATTTCTCTGAATTTGGTAGCGGTTTTTGGCGAGAAATAGGAATGAATTTTTGTTCAAATTTTTGTATTCGCTACTAAAAAATTGGAGGGAACTATTCCCATTCTTCTATAGTTATATTCAAAGTAGATTTAACTTTTCAATTTTCAAAGAACCTCATTCATTGTTGGGATTTAAAACAGATGTGACTATTAAATTATGTTGTGTAAGGGTAAAATTGGAAAAGACATGTTATTTTTGAAATGAATACATGAATTAAATATGTTCCCCTAAAACGTTTGGTTTTCAAAATAGGTCATTCATTTATGGACGGATGGAGTTGTTTATTCTAGTCAGTTTAATCATTATCTTATATTTAACATAAGATTTGATGATTAATTGATCTATCTTCGTTAAAAGATAATCTTGTCAAATTGTTAGTTAAGACATGATTAACAAGTGTTGAGTAATTCGAAATCACACAATTTTTAGTGTTTATCCTTTCGGATTTCATGCTTATCTAACTCATATGACTAGATTAGAATAACTAAATTAAATCTTTTAGTATTAATGTTCTAAGTTAATTAGACACTTTTAACAACATCATAAAATATTGAACTGAAATACCTTATTTTCTCCATAATTTAAGGATTACAGAGACGGTGTCTTAAAATAAAACTAGAATCAAATTAAAGTAATGTCTATACAAGGCTATGATCCTTCTCGGGCCATCTCAGCAACATTTGTCTCGTTTGTTTTGACAGGTTCATCTCTTCTTCAGTTGAATACCTAGCTCCCCTTTGCTTCTGTCATCCAAGATGTTTATGAGCATTAGGTATCATATGCCTCTGGGAAATGTATTCAATTGAATTAACTTTTAACGTTTATACTCTAAACAAAACTCACAGTTTCGTTCTTCTTGTCTTCTAGGAATTTCAGATAGTTTCTCTTCTAATGGCGTACGCCATCACAATAGAAACATTTGAAATCAGAAAGAATGTCTTTGGTTTTGGCAACTTGTTTACCTTTTCCTTTGCTCATCTTCTTCTTCTTGTTTTTCTGTTTCCCGTCCCTTTTGAATCCCATGTCTTCTTGAACCATGAGAACTTCTTTCTTAGGTTCAACTATTGTGATATTCTCTTCGGTTGTCTGGGGCATTGCATGCAGTTCCTCCAAGGATTTATCCCATCCATTCATATTATAGTGCAATCTAAATCGATTGAACCCATTATGAAGTGAATGAAAGATAATATCAGTGGCGAAATCATGGCCATGATCGACTCCAAGTCGTGCTAGTTTCTCAAAAAGACTAATCATTTTGAAAACATGTGCCCCTACAGGCTTTCCCTTTTCAAGGCGACAATCCAATATTGCCCTTGATGTCTTATACCTCTTCATTCTCGACTTCTTTTGGAACAAGTTCCTAAGTTGTCGTATCATGGTGTAAGCATCCATTTCGATGAACTTATCCTGAATGTTAAGTTCCATGATTGCTAACATTACGCGTTACTGGTTCAGATTTCTCCGAAGGAACTTTTCTTGTTCCTTTTCCTCGACAGTCGATTCCTCAGTTATTATTGGAATAGGAGTGTCTAGGATGGCTGCATTATTTTCGGATCTGAGAACGAGTCTCGGATTCCTTTCTACAACAATAAAGTTACCTCTATTCAGCTTCTCTTTCTCAAGAAGCCAACGAATGTTGAAGGATTCTTTGGTTGTCATAATTAAACTACATGAAAGAAATGCAAAGTGATTTAAAACTTGTTATCTTAGCAAAATTCTAATTTTTCCACATTATTCAACAAATTTTGTCCCTCTTTAAATAATATGATTCTAAGACCCCATTTCTTCGGAGTTAAACGTACTAGGGCACCGCCCATAACCTCGTCATCCTGGATGAGCAAACTCTTTACTGATCATACTCTTATGACTATTGATTTATGAGTTATACTTTAGTGTGTCAAACTCATCCTTTATCTCAAAATCCAAAAACCTTTTGCTGACTCGTTGAGAATAACCATTTAAACGTGTAGACCTCTACTACAGGTCTACCTGTCTTGTCCCGGGGTAAAAGATGGCACCCTGCGGAGGCAGACCCACCATCGATGAACAAGGGCGCAACATGTGTCTTAATCTTGGTAGGCTTTACTCAAAATTCTTTTAGGGACTTATATGTTTTTATCATGCATGCATTACTATGAGTTCTAACATAACCATTCACGACATAAAACGTAAGTAAATAAGTAAATACACGCGAGAAAATAAATCAAATAGATAAGATCCTAGTATGGCCCCTAACTCAAAAGATCTAATCTTCTTAGGTTACTTCTTGTTTCGCCTGGATCTCCAACCTCGAACCTCCATTGATTTCTCCAAACTCGAACCATGATCTCATCCTTCGGTTCTTCAATGGACTCTATAGACCCTAAACTCTAATTACAAGACTCAACGATACGCAGATCGTATAAAACTTGAAATTAATTATTACATCTGGCACACATTTGTGTTTTAAAACAAAAATATAGACTTCTATGATCATACTAGTTTCCGCATTCACAAGCGTACATACACAATAATATGACATTCATAATATAATAAAGTATATATTCTAGATTCGTCTCTAAGGTTGGAATCTACGTTCGCTACGGTCTATATAGCTATTCGGGAGAAAATATTGACATTTATATGCCTAACGGGCCTTTAAGTCGCTTTTCGTAAAATCTGAACTAATGACACGTTTCGGTTTTATCCTTATTGATTTCTAAAATCAATTCTAGGAAAAACTCTGCTTGGCCTTCAGACGACCCGGGTCAATTTCGGAATAATTATGTAAGTGAAACTATGAGAAAAGGACTACAAACTCCCACTCGAGTCGACACCCGAAATATATCAGTCTGCAATCCGAGTCAAACTCGGAATAACCCGGGACAAGGTCCGGTCAAGGCTCGAGACACTCTCGGCCTAGACCCATAACTTAGTCTCGGGTCGGGGCAAGACATGCCCTGCCCTAAGGCCAACACGTTCTGCCCCGAGCCAAGCTTGTCTTGGTATGGGTCAGAATGTGTTCTGATCCAATGGACTGGGACGCATCCTAGGCCGTCTCGGGCTGGAAGGTTGAGAAGCATATGGTATGCCCAGACGCGTCGGGCACAAGGGTGAGTCGTAGGCCATCTCGGACTCCAAGTCCGAGATGCCTTAAGGCACGTCCAGACACATCTGGTTTCCTGGTCTCATCCTAAGCCGTCTCGGACTCCAAGTCCGAGGCGCCTAAGGCCTTCCCAGACGCTTCCTAGACACATTTAAGTAAGCTTCCTTCGTGTCTCGGACTCCAAGTTCGAAATGCGTTAGGAGTTCCTGGTCGCGTCCTAGACGCAACCTAGTATCCCAGACGCGCACGTCTTAGACTCCTACCGAGACGCGTATGTCTGACCCAGACGCGTCCTGGCCGGACAGGAAGCTTTTTGATCAAAGTTTTTTTTTTTCTCTTTCACCTACTGTTCTTTAATGATTCTAAATAATAAAAATCAGATTTTGAAAAATTTTCAAAACCTTGTTAAAGCATTAAATTTTCTTTTGAAAACTATTTTCAAAACCGAAAATTTTAAAGCTTTAAACTTTTGAAAAACTCTTTTATAACCAATTTTATTAAGCCTAAATCTCATTCAAACTAATCAAATTCATGTTCGAATATCTAAATGAACTTATCTAACTAAACAAGTCTAACTCTAATTCTTCTAGCCAAAGTTAGTTCGTGCAAAAGGCTCTGATACCAATAATGGAATTTGGTGTCACCTAGTGTTGTTAGCGGAATTTCAGACATGCATCTAATATATCTCACACTAGTTTCCAAGATCACATGCAAGAACTAAAGATGAACTAGAATGGAAAGAAGAATACCTTATTCTCTTTCCCTCGAACTTAGATTCCAACGCATTTTCGGAAGATAAAGAGCTTCAAAGTGTAGCTCCTCCACTTGAGACATCGAGTAGGTTGACTTGAATTCCCTTCCTTTAGTCAGCTAGGACATTATTGAAGGTTGAGATGAAGAAATCCTTCTTCTTGACTAGATAGATAGATTTTGAGCTTTTTCTCTAAAATCCCTCTCACTCTTGAAGTCTGAGAGATTGATTTTCTCTTGAGAAAATTCCAGACCTTTTACGTTCTCTAGTTAATCTATATATAGAGAAACCCTAATTGGAATCATATTCAAACTAGGATTCAATATGGTCCACAGAAAAAGATAATGTTAGACACCCTTTCTGACTGGGGAACCTGGATGGAAGGGATTCCATCTCGGGGTTCCCCTTCATGTGGCCGGCCAGATCAGCCCCCTTAATGGGCTTGGCCTGGCCGACCCAATGCTCCAGCCGACCATCATATGACCAACCCCTTTTTCTTGTCCCGAGCCTCTGTTTCGGGTCCGTTCTTTCTATCTTTTTCAGGACTCTTCCGAACCTGTTTGGCCCGGTTTAGTTGGATCTAATCCATCTATTTGCCAAGTTCCCTCTAGCCAATTCTCTCCGTTCAAGCCACCACTCTTTGGTGTAACCCGTTGTAGGATCCGGTCTATGTTAGCCGCAGATTACCGAAGTGATTCGACGTAGTTGGCTTCTAACTAAGCATTATGATCCCTAATTCGACCGGACTAAATGATCTTTTGGATAAGGTCATCGTTACCTTATGACAAATTGCACGCATTTCCATCTTCGTCGAACGACACTCCTTTAGACCGAAATGATATATCCTTCAGTACTTTGGCAAGTTAGTCTGTTGGAGCAGGTCGAAAGGTCGCCTCGATCGGATATTCTGGAAAATCGAGATGTGGAATAGATAAGCGATTCTAGGAGAGTTTCAAGTACGCTGGAGGTCGAAGGAAGATTATCGTTGTTTAAAGTATTGATTGAAAGATAATAATCGTGAGAGAGAAGATTGGTTCACTAGAGTGCTCAAGAGAATATTCGAATATGAGGTTCTAGCTGACATTCGATACCCTTTTGAGTTTGAGTCCCCTTCTATTTATAGGCGATTGGTAGAATCATGGAGTATATCAGATTCGAAATAATTAGGGTTGAGGGTGACCCTAAACCCTAGTGGGAACTCATTCAAGTCGTTGATCTGCCGTCTAGAGTAGCTTGACCATGCGATTGCGTCTCCTTGACGTTAAACTCCTCGTAGTCTGAGATGACTTCGAGGTATTTGACGTGACATGGTGCTTCGAGTGACCCAGTCAAGGGATACATGACGAGATCTTCAGAGTTAAGGTTAACTCGATAATCGACATGCTCGGTTGAGGGCGAGCATGGGGTTTTGGAGTATTATTACTTTTGACGGATAAGTGTTCGTCTGGATGGTCGTCAACATGGGCTTCGAAGCCATTAGACTTTTAGTGGGACGAATTCCTCGTTAGAGAATGTCCAACTGGGAGGCGAGTGTGTATGGTATCGTATACACCGAGTATTTTATGTGGAATCTCAGACCACCAGTACGTCAACACTAGCTACCTGGATCACATGCAGGAACTGAAGATGAACTAGAGGGGGATAAAGATTTACCCTAATCGTTTTTCCTCGAATTAAATCTGATGCCTTTATCCCGAAGATTAGAACTCCTAATTGTAGCTTTTCTACTTGAGACACCCGAGCAAGTTGACGATCTCCCCCCTGTAGAGTCAGTTAGGACCTTATTAAGAGGTCGAGATGAAAAAAATTTCTTCTTTGACTAGATAGATAGGTTGAGAGCTTTTCTCAAAATCTCTATCTCCACTTAATGTTGTAGAGATAGATTTTCTCTTGAGAAAATTTCACACCTTTGCTTTTCTATTAATTGTAGGGGTGTGCAAAAATAAACCGAACCAATCAAACCAAACCGATCCAAACCGGTCCAGTCGGTTTTCTAACCAAACCAAACAACGAGTGGTTTGGTATGGTTGTAGATTTTCAAAAACCAACTAGTTTGGTTCGGTAAATGGATGTAATTTTTAGGAACCATTAAAACCAAACCGAACCAGTTAAGTTCAATTAATATTTATAATTGTACATTTACATATTTTTTTCTAAAATATATCTATCATATCTCCATAATTTCATACAAATACGACAACACCACTACAATATAATGTTACTAGCTAGTATTATATTAAAACAATTCATGTATCGATAATATTACTAGCTACTACATAATATTTCGGTCGTTGGCCTGCACATGTCTTTAATGTTTCAAATGTTTTTCGACGTATTATGTTAGTTTAATTGTTTCTCCAGAATTTTAAGGAGTGTTTTCTTGATTTTATACGTCAGTGTATGAGGAAAGTAACTCGATTCGCCAATTTTCATGGAGAACAAATTGTTTTTTATGGATGGTTTGGTATCCAATAGTATCCAAACCGTTTATGATGGTTTGGTTAGTAACCGAACCAAACCATGAGCGGTTTGGTAATGGTTTGAAAAAGCGCTAACCAAACCATGAGCGGTTTGGTAACGGATGATACAAAATTACCGGATACCGAACCAACGAACACCCCTACTCAAACAGGCAAACTCAATCTCATTTAAATGGTTATGAAGATTCTCGCTGGATAAGTACTAACCGAAAAAAGATAGCTACAAAAACAAGAACATAATAAGAATGAAAATCATACTTAGGAGGTGTTTTCTCAAGGTAACCTTGTAGTTGATCTAAAGACGGATTAAAGAGCGAGAGACGAGCAGCAAGAGCCTCCTCAAACGGAACAGATCCACTCATCGCCCTACCAACACCCAAAAGAAGAAATAATTAGTATCTCAATCACCAAAATAACACAAAACATTCACATTAAACAACAAAACAAATTGTGAACCTAGCCGTCCACTCTGCAACTGCCTTTCCAGCTCCACAAAATTCAGCAAGCTCATCAATTCCTTCATCCAGGCACACAGTACTATCCACATCGAAGCATACCGCATCCGCATTTCGCCAAATCTCAAGAACTTCTACAAACACAATCACCCAAAGCACACAATTAAAACCAAAACCCAACTATCAAACTGTAATGCATTAAACCTTAGCAGTTATCAATATTGTCTCCGCTTTTGACACTGAGGGCCAATAGATACGGGGGTTTGTTCATTGGGGAAGGCTCCACGAGCCCACCTAGAAGGTCTCGAAACTACAAAAAGCTTGAGCACACACATAATAAAAATGTAACGCTTCAAACCTTAATAGTAATCAATATTGTCTCTAGTTTTTACACCGCCCAAGCGGCAACGGGGTTTTGTTCATGTGAAGGCTCCACGAGCTCACCTAGAAGGTCTCGAAACTTACAAAAAGCTTGAGAACACACATAATAAAAATGTAACGCTCCAAATCTGAACAGTTATAAATATTGTCTCTGGCTTTTACACCGCCCAAGCGGTAACGGGGTTTTGTTCATGTGAAGGCTCCATGAGCCCACCCAAACAGTCTCCAGACTTACTAGAAGCTTGAGCACACAAATAAATAGCATTTTACAAGATAAAAATACAACCTTTAGAAGGAAGAGTATTATCGAAATGGGGAAGAAAAGAAGAAGTATCTGACGGTTGCATTGATGAAGCAATTGGAGTAACAGATTTAAAATGTCTCTTCAACCCAAGATGATTGTTGTTCAGAGATCGGTGAATTAAAGGAACTGAAGGAGAAAAATTGCGTCTAGAACTGTAATTTGAACGAATTGGAGTGATGGTCCGTACATTCACCAACCCTTCCATCAAATAGGTATCTGCTTTTTCAATAAATCAACAAAAAATGAAAAATTATAACCAGGGGCTAATCTAGAATTTCAACTTATAGGATGTTAAGCTTTAGATTCACTGTAGCCAAAATTTTTAACGAAAAGTCACTCTAAGTAGGTTTCTACCCATGATGTTTATATTACATGTAAAAGTGTTATTAAAGGAATTTCTAGCGGTTCCAAGGTTTTGAAATAAACTCCAGAAAGCCATGGAGGTCCCAGGTTCGAATCCCAAAGAAAGTGGAATCTTTGCTTATTTGAATTGGGATTATGAGGGTATAAATAATGTTGTTAGGCTTCCGGCCATTGTCTTGTTGGCCTATAGGTCTTCTTACTGTTTGAGTGGGCGGATATCGAGCTTATCACATATATGATGTATCAAATGCCAAATATCACGACGTAGATCGTAGTCTTCTTCCGAAAAAAAAATCCACAAAATGAACATTGGACTAATTAACAAAATTTGAACTTATCTAAGATTTATAACTTATAAGAAAGTAAGAATCCATTAACTAAATATCAAAATTTGAAGTTACCTATCACTTTTAAAAAAAAGAAGGAATCGTAATTCATATATCATTACATCAATCAATCGACAATTGAACATTGGACTAATTAACAAAATCTGAACGTATCTAAGATTCATAACTTACAAGAAAGCAGGAATCATAATTCATAATCATCAATCGATTAGAGTATTTAATTTGCAATTTCTAACCTACAAATGGTCTGCAAACAAGATCTTAAAGGAGGAATGTCATCAAACAGTTGCAGTATAATCAAATCAAGTACTCACCAGAAATCTGATGAGTATCCGGGAATTCGAAAATTGAGAGATCAACCAACCGAATCCTTGAGAGAGAAAGTGGAGATTAAAGATAAACCCTAAAAGTAGTTGCTGTCCGATATTCTTTTCTGGATTATAGCTACCCTCTAGATAAAAGTGGGGAAACAAAATGGATTTCAATGAAGATTAAGGAGATACTTTTGACCATGTGAGAAAAGCTCTTTCGATAAAACCAAGAGCAGGTGAATTTGTCGGTATACTTTTTTTTGCTTATGTTTTAATCTTATTTTTTAATTAAGAAGTCATTACAACAAAGCTGGAATAGCTCAGTTGGTTAGAGCGTGTGGCTGTTAACCACAAGGTCGGAGGTTCGACCCCTCCTTCTAGCGATTTTTCATTTTTTTTTACAAAGGTGTTGTTTGTTTCTTTGCCCAAATATGTGAAATGCTCCAAATGACGATTATGCCCCCCATAATTTAAAGAAAATCTTCTCTTCATAGTTAACATTTTACCATCGTCAATCCTATCTCCACCGACCATAAACACCACCAGATAGCACCACAAACATCAGCACAAATCCACCACCAGACAACACCACAACAACCTTCGAAGACCACCACCAGAAAATAGTTAACTTCGCTGATCTTCAGCGTGAGAAATAGAGAGATAGAAAGAAAAATCTCGTTGGATCTTAAATTAAGAAGGGGGCTGAGAGACCTCACAATGTTTCGGTCAGAGAGAGTAAAGATCTCGCCCAGTTGCTGTTAAAGAGAGAGTGATGGGCCTAAAAAAGTTTCTTTAAAAGGTCACCACCCGCAAGTATACGGGCGCGAAGTAGTAAAACTCGGTACGACCGGAGTCGATCTGCAGAGAGTAAGTCAACATATTCTAAATCTTATACTAATAAAGTTTTGTTTGAAATTGGTTTTGTGGTGAGAAAACTAAATCTAAAATAACAAACTTAAAAACAACGAAAAGATAATTAATGGAGAAACTTATGATGAGAAAACCTAGGGTTTCGGTATCCACCTTAACGTGTATAAATCGTGACCTAATCAACGACAACTCAAATCTTTTTTGTTTATAACTCAATTGAAGGTAACCAATTATACCGACCTCTGAAATTCTAAACTTTTTAGAACAAATACACCTAATATTTTAATTTCAAAACACACATTCATAAGGCAATCAAACTATTAGCTATTAAACTTTGAGCATGAGACATTAAAGACACTAAGTCTAAATATGAAACATCAAAACATAATCATAGTTAATGAGAGAGATATCATGAACTAAGTGAGAAGAATCAAAATTTTAATATAAAAGCATCTCAAAGATATTCGTTATGAGAAAATGGTCAAATATTCATACAAAGCTAAGGTTTCATCCTAACTCTAGATGAGATGATTAGCTACTCATAATGAAAGCGATAAACACTAATAAGTATGAAGTATAAGAGAAAAACATGGAAGAAGAACTAAGCTTTTATAATAGAAAATGATTTTTTGTCTGGCAGCCAAACGCTCCCTTGGAGAAAATTATTTTCCAACACGTAGGAAAATTATTTTCTAGCAGTAACTTCGGACCAAACACGGTCTTCTTCTCCAACAGAACTTTCTCTCTCTACTGTTTATCTCTTCTTCAATCAATCTATCTCTCTCTTTCTCTCTCACTCTCTCTCTCTCTCTCTCTCTCTCTATTGTAGTTGAAAAGATTAAGAGATAATAATGAATAAAAGATTATAACAATCAAAACTCTTTCTTTTATATAACTCTTTGTTACAACCTTCTCTCTCTCTCTCTCTCTTACAACTTTTTCTCTATTTCTCTCTCTCTCTATTAATCTCTCTTTCTCTCACAAAAAGAAAGGATTACAAAAAAGAGTTGAGATGATTATGGTGTTCTCTGCAATTTTCGTTCCAAGCAGAGATGATAATGATGGAGGTTACTTGAACTTTTAACTGTTCTAAACTGAGCTGA
>BEHA01005030.1:119641-145322 GCA_002897215.1 Eschscholzia californica subsp. californica
CCCCCCCTAATTTAAAGTTTATTTAACAAAATTTTATCAATAAATATTATTTTGAGACTAATATGCGTAAACGATCGGATGAATATGATCCAGAAATGACAACAATCTGTGTTAATATTTATTTCACTCAATATTATAACGAAACAAGAAAAGGAACAAGAGCAATGGATTTCAATAAAAAAATAACAATCTAGCATTATGAATAGTAATCATTGAACTAGAATTAATTCCGATTAGATATAATATTTTTTTTTTGATGAAGGATATTAGATATAATACTTATCCATTATTATTTTGGCATTAATCGTATGAAAAATATATCTATAGCATTTAATTTGGTCAAATTCGGGCATGCATGCTTGTGCGTGAAAGGACCTAACCGGACCAAAAGACCAATTCAAAATAAAAAATGACCGATCATTCAAAACTGGATTTGGTCTTCATTCAGTACAACCACAAATGCCATCCTACTACAACCACGTGTCGGCCCTTGAGTGGGCATGGTTTCTTTTCTTAGAGAATACTGGCAGGATAAATTGGAATCAATTTTGTATTCCTCCCAATAGACATCCTCTCTTCTCTTGGGAATTTCGGGTACCCATTTAGTCCATCTTCAATATTACAGGATGCTAGATAAAAATTTTATCTTTCATCTAACTACGCAAGCTTCTATGGTAAAATTCCAAATCATTTCAGGACGAGTTATCAGATTTACAAGCCACAGAATGAAGAATATAATCTGAATCGAAGTTATTTTATGTAATTCTTCAGTTATGTAATTTTGATTTATTTATTTTGTATTCTTCTACTCTTTAATTTGTCTTTTAACAAAAAAAATCTGTAAACCCCCACATGAAGCAAAGGAACTAGCTTTGTTGTCCAGACCCTGGTAACATTTTTGTGGGGTTTGGACTCAGGTGGAAATTTGTTCATCTTAATATACCGAGTTTAATGAGTTGACTCATCAACGATTCTCTTAACATAGTCACTAACAAAACTGACTCTTACTCGGAAACACTTTCTTTTCAAATTAATGGAGAAAAACTATGAAAGAGAACAATTAAATATCTTTTGTATTGCTAACCTATAGTGTCTGTTATCCACAACAAATGACTCATAGTTGAATCTTATTACCGATTTAAGATTGGAAGAGGAATTATATTCCTTCTCTGCTTTCTGATTTGTTACTTACAAACAATACACGTCTTAATTTGAAAAATCATAATGTCCTTGATTTGGAAATCAGATATGTGAAAAGAAAATAAAAATAAAAATCGAATTAGAAAAAGAATGTTACAATCGAGGCGGGATATTCTTCTTTCTTTAAGACAATTAACGCCGTCTACATTATCACACAGTTACCGTAGTTTGTTTCAAAGGATGCAATGATTAACCTTTCGATTCAATGGTAGTTCGAATCATATAACAGTTCGAAGTTGAAAGTATACTAACCTCCAGCTTGCGGTGTTCGAAGTTGAAAGTATTCAATTAACGCCCTCTACATTATCACAGAGGGACTCACTTCTTGTGAAAATCCCTGAAAACTCTCTTTAATATTCTACTTAGACTCTTTAAAATGATCTTCTAATAATGTTTGACGCTCCGGAAATAACAAATTGCAATTTGGAGTTCATTTGGGATTTATTTATAGGAATCGAGTAAACACATGATTTAGGGACATATCTATTCACTTTAGGGGTGTATTAATTGGGAAGAACGCGATCCATTGGATCATCGCGTCAGATTTGGGCATTTAGTTATTGCCAAACGACCCCCAACTTAATTTTTGCATCTTAGCTTCGAGTTCCTATTTATGACCAACTTCAAAAAAAAACTTTAAACTTGAGCATCTCATTCATCCGGGATCGTACTTGTGAGATTTTTAGGACTAACTTAAGACCTCGACGAGACAAACTCAGTGTCGCATTTCTTTCTGAATTTAAATATTTGAAGTCTTGAACTAATCCGAAATTGACTCCGGTTCTAACAAAATTGTCAATGCAAGGGATGGACAATTTTGTCCAGAAGTGTCGGGGATTTATATTATTACATTAAGAAGTTATTAGGATGCAGAGGTGAAATGGGTGATTGGGAAAGGTGACCGGGTCAGTTGAAAGCTGTATATATACAAACTCACATAGTGATCCACTGAAAAGAAGCATACTTTAGCACTTAATCAAAGTAGGTTTCAAAACTTAATTTCGTGTTAGGTTAAATTACAACTTATTTACTCGTTACATCTAGAAAGGGAGCGGCTAATAGCACCTGCTAAAACTGTTGTTAGCCCCCGACCTCTGTAGGCACCGGGTACGGATTTGGTGCCTACTAGGGAGGCGCCCACCCAGTTTTTTTCTCTTCTTCTTCTTGTTCTTCTCCTTCTCGTTCTTCTTCTTTATCTCTTCTCCTTCTTCGAATCATAATCAACACTTTATCATGGATACAACCTTGTTTCTAAATCCATCATCATCAATCAGCAATGAGGAATTAGAGATATAAAGATATTTGTTTTAGAGAGAGAAAGAAAGTAAAACCGTTATGGGAAGAACTTTGATTTCAAAACAACCTTGATCTATGATGAGGCATTAGAGAGAGAAAGAACCTTGATCCAAAACCACCATTAAAAATACTCCCGAAAGCCCTAATCACGGACTGGTCTCGGACCAGTCCGAATGATTTCGGAGAGGACAATCTGAAACCATTTAGATTGTCCTCTCCGAAACCATTCGGACTGGTCTGAGACCAGTTCGTGATTAGGTCTTCGGACGGTCATTCAAACCGTCCTCTCCGAAACAATTTACGATGTGCTGTCTGAAACCATTCAGACTCTCCTCTCCGAAACCATTCGGACTGGTTGGAACCTTTGCTTGGTCTTCGGATGGGTCGATCCGTGTACAACAATTTCAGCGGGTGGCAACAGATGTTTGTAGTCAAAAGAGATTGACCTCAGTCAATCTCCTCCATCAGGGGCTAACAACACTTTTAACGGGTGCTTTTAGCCGCTCCCCTCTAGAAGTCACCCCATTTATCCAAATAGTACAATCACATTTACAATCTACTTTTTTTTTAAGAGAAAAACAACAAGAATCAGGACAAGAAAGAACTAGATAGAAATTCCGAAAAGGAGTGCCAAATGTGTTTCTGATGGTGTCTTCTTTCCCATTTCGCAAGAGCGTCCACCGTTTTGTTGTTATGTCTAAGTGTGTATGAGAACTTGATGATGGTAAATTGCTCATTGAGGTAAAGTATTTCTTCTGCATGTTTGCTTGATTGCCATTGAATGGTACTACTCGGGTCATCGAGATGATTGATGACGTTGAGATTATTGCTTTCAATAAGTAGATGCTGGATTTGCAAATCGATCACCCATTCAATAGTACACCGAATCGTTAAGCATTCGCATTCTTCTGAATTTTGTCCTATACTTGGATATCCACACTTTCATCTTAAATCATAAAATTGTCTATTATGAAGACATTATTTGAAAAATTACCAAAATAGTTAAAACAATAAGTAAAAACCAAATGGTCATTTGAAGAATTGAATAGTGGGCCCATTTATCTTTAGGCCATGCTTTTACCAAAAATCACATTTCACAATGTTGTCTAGTAAGCAAAAATGCATATTCTTGAGAGGAACAGTATTACTCTTTTTTTTTTGTTGAAAAGGAACAGTATTACTCACCTAAACATATGCGAAAAGTGGGTTTATGAAAGGCGGGAAACATGTTGGGTTGGGCCACCAAAGACTTATTCTGTCACTGGCCGAGCCAGTAAGGCTCTAGAATTATGAGTCCATGAAGATTATCAGGGTGATTTAGATAAATTATTTTCAAAATCCACTGTCGACGAATTTATACACTGCGTCAAATTTCTAATAAAGGATATATATTTGAAAATGTACTGCTTATGTATGGTACAACATACCAAATAAAATGAATGACATTTGAAAATGTATTTGGATTAGAGAGATATAGCATTTTGTACGGTACATTATGTGATGTACAAAGACAAATATGTTACTGTATACTTTATATGTGCCTGAATGGATAGCTTTTTCCGACTGAAAAGTTCATTGAGTCGTGTTTTTATTGTCAATCGGAACCTGATTTTGTCCACGTGTAGTTTGGTTTTTCTGCCCACCCTAAATAAATGGGTTAGTGTTCATCAAAAAATAAATACTAAATAGGTTGTTTTGAGTATTGTTTCTTTATTGTTCTCATAAAAATGTCTTACAATTTTAACCAGTCACACAAGCAAAACCCACTCTGAAATAAAGAAATCACAGAAAATGGATTGGGTACTGGATTAGATGTTAAAAAGTGATTCTTGGCAGGGGGTTTATTGACAACCACAGAGAAATGAGTGAGAATCGAATCCTTCTGCTTGGAGCACCAAACCCTATGTCCAGGTCTAGGCCTTAGGGCATGGAACAAGTCAGTTTTGCTGATGAATGCATACATTGGATTCATTACCACCCAAAACCAGTGTATCACACAACTGCTGCAATACCACCCTATCTAAAGACAAACTACAACTTAGGGTTTTGTGGAATTGGGTTTAGGGGGACCACCACAACTAGCAGTCTAACACCACCATCTAGAGGGAGGAAAGGGATATGATATTCCATGGCCTTGTTGCTTTTTTTTTTTTTTTGTTGAAACATGGCCTCGTTGCTTGAGCCTCATTAGTAATTTGTTATATTCTTTTTGTATGATGTACACCATTTTATTGATTTGTTAATTGTTGGGAAAAACAGGCACTTAGGCGCAGCGGAAATATAAGAGTTTTTCCCCTTTGTGTTAGTTACGAGGATAATATAGAAGAATAGTGGGAGCAATAAACAAAGAACTGAAAGTAAATAAGACAACGATTTTTAACGTGGAAAACCTCCTCAACGTGAGAAGTAAAAACCACGGGACTCGTAGTCCAACCAAATCAACTATGATAGCAAAGTAGTTACAGACTACGTCCAACCGAGACTCAGACCCTTCCCAAAAGAATCAATCTCAAACACGAAGAAACACGGAGAAACCCTCGCAAGAAAGAACAAAACAGTCCAGAAATCTGCAGCCCAAAACGACCCTAAATTCACTAGGATTCCGGTGACCAATCAACGATCCCTCCGTACAAATACTAGATGAATATGTCAAGAACAGTTCTGCCAAATTTCAGCTCAATCGGAGAAGAACTCACCGTCGGATTTTCCGAAAAACGAAGACTTGCGCGTGCTGAAAAAGTTCTGCCCCGCTCTTCTCGGCAACCTCCTTCTCTCCCTTCTTCTCTTGTGCGTTTCTAATTGTGTTGCCCCCTTTGGTGCTCCTCACACACACATCTAAATTAGGTTAAGGTAGTATTTATAGACTCCCCCTTAATCCTAATTCCACCGTCATAAGTAACCGACCCAAAGAAACTCGACTCAGGTCCAGGTTTGGTTTCCTAATCCAAACCCAACTAGGTTTCCCCACTAGGAGGAAAACCCAACAAACTCCCCCTCCGACTAGGTGGGAGAAACAGCCAACCCTGTTGTCCCCTTGACAGCCCTGGAAACAGCCAGCTCCGCTTTTCCTCGACAGTCCTGGACAACCAGCCCCGCTATCCCTAACAATTTTTTCATCGTATACATCTTATTGTTTCTTGTCTTCCAAGCAAATAACTGCTCCAACTTCAACCACAACGAACGAGCATCAGTCTCATTGAATTAACATTAATAATTTTTAAATCATCATTTATAGAAATTAATGATTTTCTTTCAAACATTTGGTTTATGATTTTACATTTATGGCTTTTGTTTTGAAATTCTGAGCATGCATCTTTACAGAAGCTAATTTGGGGGTTTGTGTTTGTAAGTGAAGTTTTTGGTTTGGTTTGTTGATGAAATTTAGTGTCATGTTGAGACATTTAGTACTTTGTTTATGGTTCTCAAGCATTTGGTATAATGTTTTATGATTTTTGGGGGTTTAACTTGCTCTTAACTTGATGTTCTTCGTTAATGTTGACGACATTTTGGTTTATGATTTAACATTTATGGATTTTGTTTTTGAGATTTTGAAGCATGCATCTTTACAGTAGCTAATTTTGGTATTTATGGTTCTTCGTCAAGTTTTTAGGTTTGGTTTGTTGATGAATTACGGGGTTGTTTTAACTTTTGGGGTGTGTTCAAAAAATTAGGGTTATGTTGAGAAATTTAGTACTTTGTTTATGATTTTTGGGGTTTTACTTGATTATTACAGAGTTGTTCTTGGTCAATGTGCAGACATTTTGGTTTATGTTTTAACATTTGGGGGTTTGTGTTTGTAAGTCCAGTTTGTGGGTTTGGTTTGTTGATGAAATGAACGGTTTCTTTTAACATTTTGGGTTGTGTGCCAAAAATTAAGGTTATGTTGAGACATTTAGAACTTTGTTTATGATTTTTGGGGGATTTACTTGATTATTACAGTGATGTTCTTGGTTAATGTTGCAGACATTTTGGTTTATGTTTTAACATTTAGTGGGGTGTTGATGGATTTTGTGATTTTTACTGAGTAAGGTTATTTCCCAAATGGCCCCCAACTTTGTGACCAGCTTCCTGCCTGGCCCCCTACTTTAGCAATAATTCCCGTATGACCCCCTTTTCCGTTATCTTTGACATTGATGAGACATGAAAATGTCCCATCTGAATCTCTTAACTTGGGTTAGTTAAGTTTATTTCGGGCAGTTACTCTGATAAATTGTGCGTTTCTCTTTCCAGGTGTCTTTTACGGAGTTCAATGTGAAAAACGGATAAAAACGAGAGAAAAACACGCCTAGGGGTATTCTGGTAATTTGGAGATTATTGTAGCCTGTGATTAGGCCAATTTTGATGCTCAGATGGAAAGTAGAGTTCAAAATAAGCCAACGGCGAAAACGGAAGACAAATCGGAGTCCGGATGCAAAAGATAGTCCAAGTCAAAGAGTGGATAGTTGACCCAATCGAGTAGATACACGTGTCATGAAATCCGACGGCTAGTACGTGTTTCCAGCTCATGGCTTCATTTGATAGCGTGTTGCAAGTTATTAACTTGCTCCATGATACACCGTAGTATCCCTTTATTGACAACCAAGTATACTCGGTTGGCTGATTCCAAAATCTTTGGGAAAGCTTATTATTTTTTTTCTCTCTCATCTGTATTAACTAATTTGAGTAACTACAGTAGAGAGAGAGAGAGAAATTTCGTTCTTTCAAAATCAAAGAAGGTAAGAGATAAGATTCATTTGATATTAAGAAGAATTCTTTGAGAAGGAAAAAGGATGCCATTAGAGCTGGATTATGGAAAGATTTCTTCAACAAACAGAGAAGGTAACTATAGAGAGAGAGAAAGAGATTTATATCTTTAGTTCTATTTACAAAGGTGTTTTCACTGTTAACTTTCCTTCTTCAAAGTTATAGACAGAAAGATATTTTGAAAGAGAATGGAAGAGAAAGATTGAAGGGCAGGTGTTACCTGTGAGATTGGGATTTATCTTCTCAGAGAGTGAGCTATTTATGGAGAGAGAGATTGTTTTCTTTAGGAACAAAATTTCAGAGAGTACTTCTCTGGTTCAAGGAAATATTTGATTAATGGTTGGAAAAAGATTTATAGAGAGGGCGTGAGATATTCAGTAGGCGTTCAAGAAAGAGTGATTTCTGAGAGAGAGAATCATGAAGATCTCCTCTCAAATTAACAGCTAAGACAGAGAGGGATTCGGTTGATCTTTTCTTTCTCGTTATGATGAGAATACTACACTAAATATGGCTGAACAGAGAAGGGGATTTGATCTCTTGGCTGTTTTATGTAAGTATATAGCAGAGAGATAAGAAGATTGGATTCGATTGACTCAAGATTTTGAAGAGAGAGATGAAAATAATTGATTTCTTTATGGAAAGAATTCACCATAGCAGTATAAAACCAGAGCTTAATCACTTTCTTTATCATCTCATCTTTGGGGGGGGGTCATCCTCTCAATAGCTCAACCAAAACAGAGAATATTAGAGAGAGAGAGACACCATCATCATCATCATCATCATCATCATCTATTTCTTTTCTTTTCTTTGTGTTTATTGTTTTTTGTGAGAGAAAGTGATAAACAGAGAGAGTGAAAGAGAACCATTGTCAGTGTATCCATTTGGCTAAAACAGAGAGGAAGGAATTGGACTCATCATCATCTACTGTTGTCTTTTTCTTTGCAATTACTTCTTAGTGAGAGAGAGAGAAATTACAAAGAGAGACAGAAAAGAGAATAAACAGAAAAGCTTCTTATTTTATCATCTCCAACTTGTTCTTAATTGTCTTCTTATCTTTGTGAGAGAGAGAGAAAAACAGAGAGAAGTAAAATGGAGATGGAAACAGAGAGCTTCCTTCCTGTTTGAACAAATTTGAGTGAGAAAAGATTTCAGAAAGAGGAGAATTTAGTTGGAGAAGAAGACCGCGTTTGGTTCGTAGTTGCTACTGGAAAATAATTTTCCATTGACGCTGGAAAATAATTTTCTCCAGAGGAGCGTTTGGCCACCGTAGGAAAATCAGTGAGAAAAGTTCTGTTTTCCTTCCATTTTCTCTTATTCTTCATATTGATTTTAATCTTTGATCATGATTAGCTAAGACTCTTAATCTAGGATTGAGGATGAAACCATATTCGAGCTTTTAGAAACACAAATTATTTGGTTAATTCTTTGAATGTGATTTAATGTTTAAATTGTTTTAATTTGTCAAGTCGATTATCTTTTCACTATCTATGCTTTTAGGTTTGATGTATCGTGCTTAGGTTAGGTCCTTTGACGGTACATACTTATTGATTGATAGATAGTAGTTTAGAAATTCATTTTTTAAATAAGACAATTACAATTTCATGAGTTAAAAACCAATTTTATCGAAAACATCTCCCGGAATTAGGATAGTTCATTATCCGAAGTTCTGAGTTATAAAACGAGAGAGTTAGCCAGTTGATTTCGTGTGTTTAAAAGAGAGTTATTCGGTGGATTCCAAAAACCCTAGGTCATCTCCCCCCATTTGAGTTCCTTGTATCATTATTTGTTTTATTATTTTGTTCTTTATTATTTTATCACCAAAATCAAAACCATTTTCAAAACCGTCTTACTTCCAAGTCTTAGAATAGGTTTCACTTAGTCTCTGAGGAACGAACCGGTTTTACCGGAATTTATTACAACTTGACACCCGTGCACTTGCGGGTGGTGACCTATTTAGGGTAACCTTTCTAGGCCCATCAGACATTCAGTTACTCTCTCTTCTCCATCTCATTTTCTCTCTCTGCCATATCATTTGAGCACGCCACATCATCGTCTTCACCGGCAGGTCGCCGGCCGGCGACCTTCAAATTTTTTTCTCTCTCTCTAAAAAAAAATTTGAAAAATTCGCTCCTCTCTCTCTCTCTCTCTCTAAACACTCCGGCGAAGGGAAGGGTTCCGGCCGGCGACCTTCAAATTTTTTTTCTCTCTCTTCTCTTTCTCTAAAAAATAAAATTTAAAAATTCTCTCCTCTCTCTCTCTCTCTAAACACTCCGGCGAAGGGAACCCCTTCGCCGGAGTTCGATCTGTTCAAGAACAGACGAATCTGTTCAAGAACAAATCAAGAATAGACGAATTTATTCTTGGTCTGTTCTTGAACAGACTCGATCTGTTCAAGAATGATGCACCCGGAAAGGTTGCACACCCAAGCAGAGGTATCGAGTAGTAACCCGGCAAAGCCGGGGTCGATCCAAGGATAGAAAGGTAATTCAGATCTCAAAGGGTTTTATCCACCGGTCTAGATATTACAAGCTAACTAGACTAAAAAGGAGAACAAAGGTAAACGGGGGGTTTTAATTGAATAAGCAATAAAGAAAACAAATAAACTAATTAAACGATAAAAGTAAACGGGCGAGAGAGATTCGAGAGAAGAGTCGGAGGAACAAGAGTCGGGAGGCAAAGAATAAGTGAGAGAGGTGTCGAATCGAGAATCCGATAATGATAAACCCACGACTACGTGTAGTCCGATCTAATGTTTCAAGGTATAATCGATGTTCGACTCCTAAAGTAGATGTCTCTAAGTACTACGTATATCCGGAGATCATACTTAGTCAAACAAACGTCTAAATCGGTTGATCTTGAGTCAACGAAAGTGTCGTCTAGTCGCCTAACTATGTGAAGTGCATGACAAGATACATGAAAATATGTCTTAGACTACGATCGAAATCGAATACTTCGTTTCACCTATTAACTATGTGAAGTGCTTGACAAGACACATGAAAATACGATCGAAACGATAATCGAAATAAATGAACATCAATTTATAATCAAAACATCAAATCATATTAAACGTAATCACAAATTCATCACATTTCATCTCATATAATTGACACATTAAAGTTAGCTAAACATGGTGAATGAATAAGAAATGGAAAGAAAATGATGAGAGAATCCCCCTTTTTCGATGTGGTTCGAGGCTAAGATCGTCGGAAAATATGAGTTTTTAGTTGCAGCCGATCTCCCCTTAGCAATTTTCTGGGTTCCCCATAGCGACCATCATCATCTTCTCCATTTAGAACACAACCTCCATTAAAGCTAACCCTAGCTTTCTCCCTCTAGAAATTTCTAAACGAAAACCAAATCAAACCACATGGGCAGCTAGCCAAGGACATGGGGAGTAAAAACCCTAAGGTTTCCGGACAAGAAAGTGGTCGGAACACCCTAGAAAATCCGGCCAAAGTTGGAAGAAATCCGGCCAAAAGCAAATCCAGCCAATAAACAAGAAGGTCCGGCCAGCAGCTCCATGCGCGTCCTGCAGCCGCATCCCGTGGACGCGTCCTTGCTGTTGGAACAACTCCCCGAGTGTTGTTCCGGTCGAAGCTTCCACCAGCCCGAGCTGCAGACGCGTGCTGCTGTTGCTGCCGGTCTGTTGCTCCCGTGAAGTCGTCCCGTACCAACAGTGCACGTCCCGTGTGCTATGCTGCTACCCGAGCAGCTTCCATGGCTGCCTTACCCGAGCTCTTCTAGTGCCGGTCTAGCTTGGCCGGCCAAGCTAAGGTCGGCTACTCCTTCTTGCTCTTGCTTCTCTCTTCAAGCTTCTCTTTCAAGCTCTCTCTCTCTAGCAACCAAGAACACCAACCCTAGCCACCCTTTCTCTCTCTTCTTTCTTTGCCTCCTTTCCAAGGTAGATGAGGATGAATAGTAAACTCTAACTTGTGTTTACTACTCAAACTTTAAGGTCCCTTGACTTAGTCAACTTCTTTAGACTATGTTGACTTGGATCCATAAAGAGAGGGTGCCCATATAATTCTTCCTTGTCATTCTTCCTTGGGCTCTTGGGCTTTGATTTAGAAACCAAGAGAGTGTCTCCATCCTTGTCTCTACATCTTCAAATTCTCACAAAGGACTAGAATACCCTCGGACTTCTTTCATTCATATCTTCCCCGTCCGAACTCCGAATTGAATACCGTTTTCACCGTCGGACTCGTCATTGACTATACTTGTCATTTGATTTGCTTAAAGTCTTTTTCTCTCATTTTCGGTACATGAAATGATAGTGATAATTCGCTCTCTTTATTCCAAACTACATGTTTAACTCCAAAATAGGTACCTAACATGAAAAATACATAAAATATTATTGATAACACTCGAAAAGGACTAATTAGTCTAAGTTAGGCGCTCTAAATGTGATATTTTCATGTCACATCAAAGAACAGACTCGCCGGAGTGTTTAGAGAGAGAGAGGAGAGAATTTTTGAAATTTTTTTTAGAGAGAGAGGAGAGAGAGAAAAAAAGTTTGAAGGTCGCCGGCCGAAAATTTGGCCGACCGGCGACCTGCCGGTAAAAGACGATGATGTGACGTGCTCAAATGATGTGGCAGAGAGAGAAAATGAGATAGAGGAGAGAGAGTAACAGAATGTTAAAGATAACGGAAAAAGGGGGCCATACGGGAATTATTGCTAAAGTAGGGGGCCAGACAGGAAGCTGGTCACAAAGTTGGGGGCCATTTGGGAAATAACCCTAAAAATTGATATGTTGTAGACATTTTGGTTTTGTTATCAACATGTTGGGGTCTCTTACAAACATATCATTTTGTGCAGAACATTTAAAAAGATGGTGAAAGCAACAACAACAAAAAAAGGAAAAGCAGCAGCAAGACAACAGACTGTACAAAGAGCTAGCCCTAGAAAGAGGGCTAGTGAAGAGACAACAATTGCAGAGCCTAGTAAAAAAGGCAAAAAAATATTAAAGGTGACTGAATCACAGACCAAGGTAAGATATTCTCTAAACATTTCAAACAATGTTTAAGCATTTTACATAATTTCAAAACATTTGGGAGTATGTTCCATGAATGTTCCTGCATTAATATATGTGTTTTGGCATTTTGAAGAATGTTTAGGACTGCATATGAAATGACATAAGATGTTTCTCAAACATTTTGCATAATGTTCGGCATTTTATCTAATTTTCTAACATTTTGCATAATGTTTAGGAATGCATACGAAATGACATAAGGGTCTGTGAAAAAAGTTAAAATTTGGGGATAACAGCGGCATTATACCTAGGGTTTTGTGTAAAGTTATGGAAACCAGTGGCATCAGATTTTTTGGTACACATTTTGGAAAATGATTTCGCATTATTGACAGTGTTCTAGCATTTTAAATAATGTTTAGGTGTGCAAGGTAATAACAACAATTGCTTCTCAAACAATTCGAATAATGTTAAAGCATTATTGATGATGTTGACACATTTACAAGAATGTTTAAGAATTGCAGAAATTGTTCCTCAAACATTATGTGTAATGCAAAAGAATTTGCAGCTTATGTTGAAAATGTCATGGAAGAGACAGGGTTTACAACGTTTGGTAGCAATAGAAAGTACGGCAGAATTTATGGGGCGTCGACATTCCCTTCACAGGATGAAAAGTAAGTGTTTTAACTCTTTATGGTTCTGTTAAATGTGAGAACATTATCTTTATTATGTGATCATTTCTCATAATGTCGAAACATCAATGTTTATGTTGTCATCTTTTTGTAAATGTTGTAAAACATTCCTCATAATGTTGTGACATTTCTTATTATGTTGATAACATTGATGAGAATGTTGAAGAACTCTTTATTATGTCGGTAACATTTCCTTTATGTCGTCAACAGCTCAGACTGCGGTCTGTTTGTTATTTTGAAAATCGAAGAAGTGGTGGCAAATTGTCTGAGAGTCGGCCAGAAAAAAGAAACAGAAGAAGAAGATCGGCAAATATTGGCCCAAAGGAAGAGGGCAGAGCTAACCCACATGATATTGGAGAAAAATACGCTATACTAGAGGTTGAACCTTGATTGAAAGTGTGGTAGAAGAAACAACGTTTTTTGGGAAGGATTTAAAAGCAAAAATGAAGTGGTAAATTATTTTGTGTTGTTAAGTAGTGACATTGATTAGCTCTGGGATCTTGATGTGTAAACAATATGGAGAAAATTTGTTTAATATATTTTTTTCTTCAAAAAAAAATATGAGATGCATAAACAATAATTAGTTTGTCTGACAAAGGAAACAAAATATGAAAACACAGTAGATAATGTTAGAGACATTCTTGAGAATGTTTACAAAAGTGATGGCAATATTCACTTTTGTTGACAAAATGCTGACAAAATGTTGGCCATGTTGCTAACATTATAGGATTCAGATAAATAAATATCATTTTTGTTTAAGAAAATATATGAAGGTGCAATTGATGATGTTCTAACATTCTTAAGAATGTAATGTATGATGTTGCCTTTGTTTTGGATGAAAAAGAAATCTACAAAAGAATATTTAACCAAGTAAATATCCATTCTTTCAACATTTATCGGAATGTGTTCAGAAATAAACGAAATGTGACGACAAAACCGAAGATGTTTAGACATTTTGCGGAATGCTGTAACATTGTTTGATTGAGATAAATAAATATCATTTTTGTTTAAGAAAATATATGAAGGCATAACCCATTCATTCAGCATTTTTCAGAATGTCTACGGAAGTAAACAAAATGTGAAGACAAAAAGAGAATTTGTTAAGACAAATCGGACACATATGCAAACATCCTTAATTGTGTTCAGGACGTAGTGAAGAATGAGAACTAAAATTGGGCTCGACATGTCGCACTGTTGTGATAAGAAGGTTGGTTGCACCTACGAAAAGTTTTGACACCACCAGAAATATTTGCCCAATCTCAGTAAATATGTCTCCCCCATGATTCACACACTAACTTCTTCTCATTGTTTTGAGATGTAGAAAGAGATCTGTCGAGTTTCATAGTTGCTAATTCTGCAAATGGAAGGAACAAAATGAATACAGGGTTTAGGAATATGAACAAATGCTACTGACATTACAGCGAATGTTTTAGCATGTCGTAAAATGTTTGGATTCATCAGGAAATGTCTTTGACTTTTTAACATATGTTTTGGGAATGTTATAAAATGTTTAGTTTGTTTGGGTAGTGGCCAGACAATTTTAAAAGTTAAGGCAAAATTGGAAATGTACACAACAGCGGAGTATGTCCGTTCAAAATCAAAAGTTCTCTCATCAGCGGAGAAGTGTAGGTATTTTAAATTGAATTCTGCTTTGCAATTTAACAAATATTTGGGCACTGCTTAAAATGCTTAGAAAACGTTAGAATGATCTGAACATCTTTAATACAAAATTGTGGTGAATATTTTTCAAACTGTTCACACATCCTTTAAAATGTTAACACAAACTGTAAAGTGTTTTTAACAAAACGAGAACCAGTTGCTACTGTTAACATAACTGTACGGAATAATATTAACACATTCCGTAAAATGTTTAGACAAACTGTAAAGTGTTGCTTACAAAACGAGAAGTGGTTGCTAATATTAATAAATCTGTACGGAACAGCTATGAAAACACCATGAAAATACCCTAAAATCAAGAACAACCTCACCAATGGAGCTTCAAATAAGTAGATCTACAAACCTATATATTTAACTCTCTACAAAACTATGAAAACGCCATGAAAACACCCTAAATCATATTTGTAGCTTTTTTTTAACCTCCGTTAAAGAAGATGATGATTGAAGATAAAAGATGATGAAGGTTGCTCAAACGAAGAAGATGTTGACTGAAGATGATGACTGAAGATGATGATTGAAGATGATGAAGATGATTGAAAATAAAGGAAGATAATGAATGTTCTTGAAGAGGCCGTTTAGGTTTATGTAGAGAAAGAAATCTGGAAAAAAATTTAGAGAGTGAAAGAGATAATATTTGAGAGAGAGAGTGGTGGGTTGTTGAGGTTATATATAGGAGGGTAAAAGAGGGTTTATGAAATTAGAGGAAGTCTTAGAGATGCGTTTTTTGGATGGATTGTGCCTAGGGATCCGTATTTGGGTTTGATTTAGGATAATATTTGAGAATTGGGTTTTTGGTGGGTTATTATTGCGGCTGGGTTTTATTCCCTATTTGGGCCCAAATTTTGGGTTTTAAACCAAAAATTTCTTCTCTAAACTAGACAAATTAAAAGAATAAAAATAGAATTATGTCGTGGTTGGGAGTGAAATAAGGGGGTAGTGGATTGAGACATTAAGATATTTCAAGATTTTTAAATGTCGGAGGCATTCAAATCCAGACATTTGAGAATCCTGAAATGTCTGAGGTATTCAAATCCGGACATTTGAAAATCTTGAAATGTCTGAGGCGTTCAAATATAAACATTTACAAATACCCGAATGTCTGTGGCATTCAATTATAGACAAAATGTCCGCAGACTTTGGTAGACTTCGTAGTTTGAGGGATTTTGTGAAGGATTTGGGACAAATTTGGAGCCCAAAATGTCTTTACAAAAACAAGAGACATTTGGAGTCCATCATGTGACTAAACAACAATAATAACATTAAAATAATAAATAGCTACCAAATGTCCATCAATGTCCACAAATATTTACAGATGTCTACGAAAGTCGAAAAATATATATTTGAAATGTTCGTACAAATAATAAATGTTTATCAAATGTCCATCAATGTCCACAAATATTCAAAGATGTATAAGAAAGTCTAAAAATATATTTTTCAAATGTTAGTACAAATATATTTTTATTTGATTAAACAATAATAATAATATTAAAATAATAAATATCAAGCAAATGTCCATCAATATCTGCAGATATTCACAGATGTCTACGAAAGTCGAAAAAAATATTTTTCAAATATTAGTACAAATATATTATTTCATGTGATTAAACAATAGAAATAATATTAAAATAATAAATGGATACCAAATGTCCATCAATTCCACAAATATTTACAGATGGCTACGAAAGTCGAAACATATATTTTTGAAATATACATACAAATACATTATTTCACGTAATTAAACAATAATAATAATATTAAAATAATAAATGTCTACCAAATGTCCATCAATGTCCACAAATATTCACAGATGTCTACGTAAGTCGAAAAATATATTTTTGAAATGTTAGTACAAATATATTATTTCATGGGATTAAACAATAATAATAATATTAAAATAATAAATATCCACCAAATGTCCATCGATGTCTGCAGATATTCTCAGATGTCCACGAAAGTCGAAAAAAATATTTTTGATTACTACAAATATAATATGCATTAAACCTTTTGTCAATGGATTCAAGATCTTGAAATGTCCCCAGGACATTTTGTCTATTGATCAAATTTTTTGAAATGTCTATAAAGATATTTTGTCTACAAACTCAATGTCTTGAAAATGTCTATGAAGACATGTTATCTACTCCCTCCGTCCCAAATTAAGAGTCCCATATTGGTAATCCAACTTATTTTCATATTTTTCCTTCTTCCAGATTTACCCTTAGTTATTTGACAAGTTTTCTTGAAGTAATTCAAGGATTATAATTTCTATTCTAGAAATACATGTAACTTTTGTTGAAGTAATTAACTTTTCTTGAAGTAATTCAAAGATTACAAAGAAAACCCAACTTTTGTATTGAAAAATGTCAAATATCTTAATTAGCTTACTAATGCACCATATATTGAAAATATCAAAAAAGGGTATTCATTGAAAAGTAAGGGATTTTATATGATAAATAAGGAATGAGACTCTTAATTTGGGACATCCAAAAAAGGAATAGTGGACTCTTAATTTGAGACGGAGGAGTATAATAAGTCACTCGAAATGTCTTGAAATGTCTACAGGACATTTTGTCTATAAAAGTCTGTGAAAGTCCCAATCCACTACCCCCTAATTGTATACTCAAATGTCGCATCAGATCTAATCACATAATTCAATGATTATATTCATTTTTTTTGTTCTAAAACTATTAATCTTAGTGTTTGGATGACAGAGTTATGAATCCGTGTCCTTGGATTCATGATTCCACGAATTCATGAATCAAAGTAATATTGTTTGGTTTGTTTGGAAACTCATAAGAATCCTATGATTTATTATTATTTTGAAACACTTCTTTAGAAAAAACGGTTGTCGGAAAAATCGGGTTTTGAGAAAAACGATTTTTGAAGGAAAAAATTATTTTCGGGAAAAAAAAGATTTTTGAGAAAAAAAAGATTTAAAAAAAAAATAATGATTTAAAAAAAAAGAATATTTTTAAAATAATTATTTTGTAAAAGGAAATATTCTTCTTTTGTTGATTTTAAGTTTGAAATTTAGGTTTATTAATCCAAAATCCTAGCGAATCCTAGGGGGTAAGGTCGGATTTTGGTCCAATACAAATTTTGGAATTAGGAATCCTTAGGATTCAAGAGTCCTAAGATTCTTGGTAGTCAAATAGACCAAGGATTCATGATTCCTACCAAATCCCACTTTTAGTAAGAATCCTACTTAGGAATCCTCAACCAAACACACCACCAATTTCTTTGTTGTTCTGTTATGTAGTTGTGTAGATTCCCACTGTAATAACCACAATAGGTTTTATCCAAATTTGGTCTAATTTATTCCTCTCTTTTCTTTCTTCTTCTTTTTCATTTTCTTCCCACTGAAAAATAGTTGAAAACAGGAATAACCTATAAACAACTCATTAGGGTGGAACTTTTTTTTTGTTTCTCTTTTGTTCCCCACACACCCGCACCACTTCTTATTGATTTCACTTCGCGAAGATTACGTTCAAACTTTCATATTCGGAAGCTTTTCTCGTAACGGTGTTATAACGGGAGGGGGCCATATGGGCATTTCTCGTAAAGTAGGGGGCTAGGCAGGAAGCTGGTCACAAAGTTGGGGGCCATTAGGAAAATAACCCTTAAGAAAATTAGAGCTTAGGGTTGGAAATTTTCACACGTGGTCAGGTGGTCTGTTACCTAGAACATATATAATGGCAAGCTAGCCATATTCAGACTTTTACTAGCCCAATCTTCTACACAATAAGAATAGAAAAAAATAACTCATTTTTCACTTCATCTTCGTCATCATCGCCACCACGAGCAACCTCCACTTTTCCCTTCACTTCGTGGATATCCGGAACAAAACATCCTTTCTCTAGAAGGGAAGAGAGAACAATACAACTAGAAAACAGTGAAAGTTTCTTTCTCTTCCACTTTATTGTCCTCCATTCCCCAAAAAAAAAAATGACCCCATAAGAAAATATTTGTTCAGGTTAAGAGGGAGTCGAACATCAAGATAGACATAAAACTCTTCCTCTAAAGATTTGCTTTGAGGAAAGCCCCATTAACACATGTGAAGGCCCCCACAAAATTACCCTCTTTACACATGAGCCCACTTCAAATTCCGCTTTGGAGGCGCCTGTAGAACTTCATATAAGAAGAGATAGAATTTCATGGTTTGTGTTAGCATATCCAAGAATTTATCTTCCATTACAAATAAGAGTTTATTCCTAGTTACATTTTCTATCCACTAAAACCAAAAGAAGGAAACAATACAAAAATGATATCTTCAATGTACAAACATACAAATTTCTCAAGAATTCTGAACAATTTCATTTTTTGAATCAGGATGTTGAAAATTAAATTCTGCTTCAGTGACAGAAAAAACTCACCTCGGATAGAAGTAGAAACAACAAGACAAGCGATACCCCTGAAACTGTCACAGAGAGAGCAATGCTTTTGCAGAAAAACTGTTAGAATTTCACTCCGCAACGATGGTTGGCCAATCAAGAGAGTAAGTGAGGCCCACTGTCTCCTGCATAACGAGAGTTTTCGAAACTTTGATGCCTAGACATTTGCACGTCACGCGTAAATTGAGTCCTCGATTTTGCATAAGGAGCATCTCTTGCTGAAAAAAAATAAGGAAACGAGCAAATTGCAATTGTTTTGAGACATAGTTTTTACTTTTTAATGGATATAAGGAGTTTATGAATATGGGTACCTGTCAACTGTTGTGCGCGGAGAATATTTTGTCGACGTTTTGACCAGCAAATTGAACAAGTAACAATGAGAAGGATTGCCACAAGTATACCAATTGCAATGCCTATCTTACCACCAGTTGTAATGTGGTGCCCGCATCGACGTAGTCCAGGTATACCACAGAGACCTGCATTATCAGTGAAACTGTAGATGCTCGTAGTAAGTACTTTGTTCGTTGGGAAATATGAAATTATTTGCTTAAAAAAATTTATGGTAATAGAGATAATAACGTACTTGAAGCTAGCTCTATGAAGAAGTCGTCCTCCAAGTGAAGTTGGGACTCTTCCTGATAAGAAGTTGCTATTGAGATTCCTGCAACAGCGTGATTCAGTCAGGAGTGAAGGACTACTGAGTACAGACTACGGTGTATTTTTGTGAGTAATCCCACATAGACAAGAAGAGAACTCCTGGCCGACTAATTATTCTAAGGCCTTTCGGCTTGTCAGTGATTGGCTTTGAGGTGGATATTGAGAACCCCTACATGGCACACATGTTCCGCGTCATCGAACAAAAAAGACAACGGTTAGGCTTAAAGAACGCCATATATGAGGTGGCATATGAGAATAGTCCCACATACACAAAGGGAAATCTCATGACCAACTAAATAATATCTTGGTTCTCTGAACTCATTGGCCAGCGCCAATTGGTTTTGAGTTGGATACCCACAAACTTAATAAGTTCTCCAAATAACACCAAATCTGAGGGGAGTTAGATGCGTGGACTTACAATCTCCGCAATGATGTTAACATTCCAAGGCTTTCAGGAATTGATCCATTGAATTGGTTGAAAGACAGGTCCCTGTGCGTTAACAATATGCCGTTACACTAAGAAATATAAAAGACAATAACTAAGAGCAAGTAAAAATAAGGAAAGGTTTAAGGATGAAGTAAGCATAGTAACAAAAGGATATTGCTGTGAAAGTGGAGAAACCCAAGAGCCGTATCTAATATTTCTTATATATAGACATTGTGCAATTCAAACCCAAAAGATGCAAAATTATATAAAGTGGCAAACTTTATGATTAGCTGGTTGTATTTTAACATGTACTTGGGATCTCCCCTAGCACTTATTTATTGAAACTGGAATATGTAAAGGACATACGATCTTAATTCTATATTTTCGGTTATGTTACAAAATCTGTCCACTGCTTGTGTGAGCAAAAGCAAATATCAAAGAAATATTCAGGCGCTCACGAATTATGTGAATCTAGACTTCACTCGCACTTCCCTTTCGATCTTCCACTATACAGTTAACATTTTCTCTGTAATGGTATTTACTTTGTAAGATAGAACTACTGACGCGAGTATCAGTTATATCGAAGAGGATATAACAATAGTTCCTTTCTTAGTTGTATATCGAGGGCGTCAGCTTATACCAAATAGTAATCTAATGTGATGATGGAAGAAAACAAGCAAAAGACAGAACAATATGATAAAAGAGGATCATTTAACTAGGAAGGCAATAACTTTTATAGATGACAAAAGCTAGTTTCTTTATGAAATAAATTATTAGAGCATGGAACGAATAGACACTACAGAAGATAAGTGGTAGTACTTACAATGTCACGAGTTTCGTTATTCTTCCTAGGGAGGATGGAATTACTCCATGTATGCTGTTCCCGCTCAAGTTTCTAGATAAAGAAGATATCCGCAGAATGATATTGCGTTAGAAACATAATTTAACTATCATATGGTAAAAAATGAGGCTCAAGGAAACCAGGTAAAGCATCAATGTGTTTAAAATGAAAATTAATTTAATAACTGAGGGCTGGAGCCTGGAGGTATCAACATGGTAAATTGTTCAAGAAGCATAAAACAAATCGACAAGGAATTACATTAATGACGTACATGCTTTGCAGATGTTGGAGCTTGGATATATCATTTGGCAAGAAACCCCTCAATCCTTGATTATCAAGACCACTGAAATGCAGATCGCAACTATGATGTCAGTCAAACAAAAAATGCATATAGGATATTGATATCTTTGACATCGCCATAAGAGTATAACAAAGAAAGGAAAGACATCATTATGGACTAAAATTATCATGGAAATTGTACAAGAAACCTATAAGGAAAAACGTTTTTCTTATTCCTCAAGCGTTAGTAATATATCCGGAAATTATAAATGATACTAATACAACGAAAGTAGGGATGTTCCGAAATAGAGAGAGGAGGCTAGTTGGATTTATGAGAGGGCTCGAAGAACGACGAATCTGCGGTTCTGAATAAACGTTGTTTTTCGTATTAGACAAGTGTATAAATAGTACTCAAAGGAAAGTAAGCAGGATTGCATAGCCACAAGTGGCTACGTTTTAACTTGACTAAAGCAATAGTAGCATCAGTGCCTTGAAATGGAATGCTATAAAAGATCAAGTAATATAAACATGAAAAAGATCTTCTATAAATAAAATGAAGGAAGAAGATCAAGCAAGTACATTCCATCGATGAACCATATATAGCTATCTCTGTCCACCTGGCAGTCCACTCCACTCCATGGATGTTGTTGGGGAACACATGGATCACCATTCCACCCAAGACGAAGAGGAAGTCCCAAGGCTTTTTTCAATTTCTGCAATGCCTGAACTGTGAAATGATTGAGAACAAGTTAGTAGAAGTTCAGAATAATGCTTCTAAAAGTTCTTCAATATGCGAAGTGGGTAGAAGAAGCAGGAGATTAATGATTGCCTATATTATCAACAGATTCCAAGTTCCAAAACGTTTAGGAGCTATTAAAAGAGTTTCAAAATATTTTATAGGGAATTTTTGTATCGAAATATACACAAGGGTCAAAACAGAGATGTGTATAAGATTTTATAAGCTTGTTAAGATAGATCGCTAATGACAGTGCCACCTCTACTGCTAGACCAATCGTAAGTCCTTTTTGACGTTAGCGCTTTTTTGCATCATGGTGACCTATAATTTGCGTAAACTTCCGGTTCCACAAAAAGTTGTTTGAATCCAATTCATCCCATTCAAGAACTTATTTCCATGTCCACCTATTGTTGCTACATGCACAAGCTAGTGCAAGAAAAATAAGTAAAAGATTAACACCAGTGAAGTCACTAAAGCAGGTTTCTGAGTAGCAAAAGATTGAAACCACCAAAAGATTAAAACCAGCAAAAGATTGACATTGTCACTACATTTATAGCTCCTAACTATAAAGGTCCAAACACCAGGTCTCTAAACACTATTACTGATCAAATCGGACAGGATATTTGTGCATCTCATAGGTGAAGAGCATCGTGAAATGTTTTTCCAACTACCCAGTTTCTAATTTACCTTGCACTTCTTCTCACTATCCAATTCCGAGAAGGACATTAGATAGTCGAATGATTTGGCTTAAGTTTATGGTAGCTATTTCCAGATTTTAAAGTACTAATTCTATGGCTGATAGGCCACGAGGAGGAAAAGGAAATAATCTTAGTTTAGAAGGTTGAAATAGACACTGAACGTCATATTTAGTTAACTATAACTTCTTGAACGAGTTATAACAATTGATATACGCAGTAAAAATAGTTCAACTACCTTCTTTAGCTGCAGTTCTCGACTCCGCAAGAAGCACCTCAAAGACCTCAATAGCACTAATAATGGCATGTTTTCCTTTAGTAGGATGCAAGGATATAGTCAAACTCCTTCCATTAACAGTAACCGTCTTGTTCAAAACAAGAGCAGTAAAAAGACCCCCACTCATCTGTATAATGTCAATATCTTTAAATGCTATATCCCCATTTATCAGAATATCAAATACCCTTTCTCCTGCATTTCTGACATCGTTATCAATCTCGGAAAAGTGAAACCAAACTGAGTAATTCTTATTAGGTTCCACTTCTATAGCATAAGCTAAATCAGGTTGATTATCAGTACTAACAAGTGCTGATTGATAAAGATTTTGAGGATAAAAATTTGGTGCTACTGATGCTTTCTTGATATTATTTTCAGTCGAAATCCGTTTATCAAAACCCTGACTAAATGTTTTAACAGCATTCCAAAACCTATCCCCACCCCAATGATTTCCACCATAATCTTCATCAAAAGCAGGTTTCCCAGTACCACAAGTAAATCTTTTAGCTGTTCTAAGTATAATCCCTTGACCCCAATTAGTATGACTATAAGCTTTATCTTCAACTTGAAGAATTTCAATTGATAAAATAGCTGGATCACCATGACCAGTACTATGAAAACAAATTGAAACAGAACCATCAGTAACAATTACTAATACTTCAATAAAAGATTGATCATGAATAGAACTCCAACCAGAATTCAATGAATAAATCTGAGTTCCTTCAACAGAAACATCAAAAAGAGGTTCATTTTCAATATTAGAATCAGCAACTAATCCAAAGAAAACCCTAACTGAGTAATGTCCATGAGGAACTCTATTGATTTTATAACAGTTATTAGGACCATCAGAAAGAGGGAAATATCTTAGGGTTTTAAGTGGAGGAGCAATAAAACTAGTAGTAGTAGCATTTGCTGTTCTTCCTCCTGTATAAGACATATCTCTAAACCAAAGTGAATTTGTTGGTTTTGTATGAACATCTTGACGAGCTCCACAACTTATTCTCATTGCAAATGGTTCTACAAAAACATAAACTTGAATCAGATTCAGTAATAACAACAATAATATAATCAAAATCTAAGAAACTAGAATCATAGATCTGTATAAATTTGCACAGTTCCCCTAAGAAGAATTAGTATTCTGATGATTAACTCGAGATTCCTCGAGTAAAGAAACATAAAGCATAATCAGTAGAGCTAGAGAGAGAAAGAACTAGAGCTATTGAGTTATAGAGAGAGAGAGAGAGATTTGGTTTACCAGGTCGAGAAGAAGAGAGAGAAAGTAGAGAGAGAAGTAGTGGAAGAAGAAGAAGAAAGAATAGATGTTTAAGCAGGGTAGAGTCCATTTATTTTTGTGTGGTTTTTGACAAGAACTTCTTCTACTGTGTTCCCTATCTATGCTTCCTTCAATGGTTTTCCATGTGCAGAAGAGAGAGAGAGAGAGAGAGTGTGTGTGTTAAAATAGTAGCGAAGAGAGTGTTTTAACTAAAATGAAGTTAATACGGGTATTATTGTCGGTAAGCTTTGGTAGTTGGGTTAATTAAAGAGATGAGGGTAAGTAAGGGGAGGAAAGTGTAACAAAATCAAAATTTAAAAAATGCGGTGAACGTGGATCGAACACGTGACCTTCAGATCTTCAGTCTGACGCTCTCCCAACTGAGCTATCCCCGCAAGTCATAAGTTTTTTCACATTTGCTTATATATCCTATATTGTTCTTCACTTGCCTGAGTTGTTTACAAGATAATTTCCGAATGAAAGGGGCCTAAAGTTACTTTATAACGATAGTTGTTAAAGTTCATGCTTTAAAATCTGCCAGTTTTTTTTTTTGAATAAACTTGTATATGAAATTTTTAATACTCGACTATTAGAATTTTTTAGGAGAGTGACATTTTCATCATATCTTTCTCTTTAAACTAGTCCAGCTTTGGTCTTTCCTGCCGCCTTTCACACTTCTTTCTCTCTACAAAGGCATAAGATTTTTTGGAAGCCTTCTTTATCATTGTAAATGGTAAAATTGGGGGTACCTCCAAACTACGTATGCATAGACTATATTCAATGTCACCTATGACCTACCTATACCCATTAGGAAGGATAAGACATCATTTTTTTAGTACTAGGTTTGTGCAGCAGATTCTTCATGGCTAACACCGGTGGATCACATTTATATCTGACTAGGGTATATCCCGTGCCCTAGGGCCCCGACACTTGTATCAATCAAATGTCACGAAACTTATTAGTTATCATTTTATTGAGAGAGAGAGAGAGAATTTATCAATCAAATGTTACGAAATTTATTAGTTATCATTTTACTGAGAGAGAGAGAGAGAATTTTATTAGTTATTATATTCTTTTTGTTTCTAATAATTATTATTTTATTAAAAGAGAGAGATTTTAATTTCTTTTTTTAACCCTTGAAATTTATTTTGTTTCTTTTTTTTTCTTAAGTTAGTTATTTTATTTCTAAGAAGGAAACTATTGTTGTTTTTTAAATAGGTAACTTTATTTCTACGAAGGACTTATATTTTAAATTTTGAGAAGGGCTTCTAGACAATATCCTTTATTAAAAAAAGGATGTTTGTCCCAGTCATCGTTTTCCCTTCTGTTTTATATAATAGACTAGGCATAACCCCCGCCCTACGGGCGGGGAAATGCCCTTTACGCAACCTGAAGAAGTAAGCATCAGTGGCGGACCCAGGATTGTTGGCTCGTGGGGGCACATATTAAATGAAAATTCTAATAACAAAAAAATTCTATTTGTTTATTTATTTCTAATACCATAATTAGATACAAATCTATAGTTGACCGCGCCG
>BEHA01005030.1:154612-207596 GCA_002897215.1 Eschscholzia californica subsp. californica
TTAGATAAGGTTAAAATAGTCATTGATTACAAGATATTACACCCCATATAAAATTATAAATCCTACATAAAAAAATTCGCACAGTTCCAACACTATACATATTCATCACTAAATGGTTCATATGCAGAGGGACTTGACAAGTCGATGATCAGAAGATGAAGAAACAACCTTCACCTATGATCTTTTTGAAGGAGATGTCCTTTGGCCAGAGATGTAAAGAGAACAATTTGTCGGATAAGACAATTGATGAAGAAGATCATCAAGGCCGAATGATTTAGGGATCGTAGTGTTTAGCTATAAACCAGTACGATAGTCGAATCACGAAGCCATTCGCGGCTAACTTCGTCCGGATCCTACATCGGGTTACAACAAAGAGTGTCAACTTGATTCCTAAGATATGACTAGAGGGGTGAGACGTATATACATGGGTTAGACCCATAAATATGTCCAAAAGCCTAAAAGAAGTTTAGGCAAAGATAGTACAAACTGCTCGGATAAAGGGATTTTGGGTCGGGGGACTTAAGAGAGATTTTGGGCCAATTAGAGGGGTCGGCCATGCTTGGCCGACTACCCTAATAGGGCCGCCAGCTCTGCCCTTTTAGGGCTTACTCTGGTCGCCCAAGAAAGAGGGAATGGGAAAATAGAAACATGTTTCTATTTTTGACTATTTCCTAAATCTTATTCAAAAGAGTTTTTCAGGAAACCTAATTAGAGTTTTACTCTACCTTAGGGTTCTATGTAATGTCTCTTAAGACTTGAATAAATGGTGGAAAATTCTCAAGAAGCTTCCTTGCTTTACAATATCAAGTAGAGAAAGAAAGAAAGATAATTCCCAACTATCAATCTAGTAAAAAAAGAAGTGTTCTTCAATCTAACCACCATTGGAGTTCTAGCTAACAACAATGTGGGAGATCAAGGTGATTGCTCGGTGTCCCAAGTAGAGAAGCTACAATTGGAGCTCTTGGTATTCTCAAAAGCGACTGGAAATGTTCGAGGAAAAAATAGCGAATAAGGTAATCTCTAACTTCTTAGTTTAATATTAGTTTATGCATGAGATCCCGGGGATACTAGTGTTAGACATTAGATGCCTGAGATTCCGCTAACAACACTAGGAGACACCATAACCCAACACTTTTTGTTATCGTTACGTTCTTTTTCGTCTGTAAGAAGATGAAATTACAGGCTCACAAGTTGAGATTGATACTCAAAGTAAGTTACAGATGAAATAAACATCTGGAAGAGTAAAGAGAATTTGCTGAGACGAGAGCAATAAAGATAAGTTAATGCAGAGTAGAATGTCCTTGACGACGAAAGAAGGGAAAGGAAAGTGATTAAGAGAGACGGTGTTAATGATGTATCAATTACAGTCAATAAACCTCTAGAAGAGGCATTAAGAAACTCTAGGATTTTATAATCCAATGGTTAGGAGAAGATTTTGGAACCCCTTTTATATAGACTATTAATTCACACCCTAAAACCAAGGCTCACGTATATAAGGTAATGGTATCGGTCGGGCGGGTCAGTAAATCCCACTAGGTATCATTCGAGCAAGTCTATCGGGTACTATCGATTGGGCACTGGGAACTCGAGTTAAACAGAGAGATTACGCGATTAAGGCCCTCTGACCGTTTCCTGCTTATAAGTTACCCGTCTGCGGGTCAGGTGTGCCCGCAATAGTTGATGATACAAAAAGTGGTCATCAGTTGACTGAGGTCAATGAGCCATGAATATACCGAACCCGCATCAGTCAGCAAGGGAGGTCGAACCCGGAGGAGGTCTGCTAAACTCGAGCCCAAACATGGGGGACTGACACGATTGTCTTAGGCGCCTAAGCCCTGCCCTGACTCAATTACGGACTAGGACTGCCCTAGGATTTGCGAGAAAGTTAGGGAAGTCCACGTAAGCAAGGTCGATACCTTAAGGCCAAAACATGGAAGGTAGAAGCGTGTTAAACGCTCAACGATTTAATCTCGAATCTGATCAAAGATCTCAGTTGGTGAAGATCTTAAGTATTTGCCCCTGGAAAATCTACCAACTTGGAAAGATATCTACCAAAGATCCTAAAACAGAAGAAATCTTAAATATCAAAGATACGAGATAACTCCAAAGGGAAACCCTAAATCCTTTAACTACGAAATAGGAGTTCTAATACAACATCGTGGATCTCAATCGCCTCATCATCACCATCTATCGACAGTTGGTCCAAAGCAATCAATAAAAGGGCATCAAATCACCTCGAAGAAGGTATGCTCACAAAAGGTTCACGCAATACTCAATCTATCGTCTGTACGGGCAATCTGACTGTCTTGAGTGTCAGAGAGGTTTCCGAGCTCCTTGCAGATTCCCCTGCCCCCCCACTCCCAAATTTCCAGTAGCAGGAGCTGGAACATGATTGATCGAGGATGGAATCAACGGAGCAGAACCATTCAGTCAAAGACGTGATCCAGTATCAAGTCTCTTTATTCTGACTGATACCAGATTGCCAAAAATCGACATCAACAATAGGTATCGGACACCGACGCTGTATACCTTGGACACGGGTGGACCCGAGGGCCGTTTTCCCACCCCTAATCACGACAATCCGGGTATCAACATGAGTGATTTTTTTGTTAAGTTACGACAATCCGGTATCAACATGATTGATTTGGTAGTCGGTTTTGGTGGTGATGAAAAAAATAATTTATTGGGTCCACGGGTTTTAGGCCCAAAATAAAATTGAAAAATGGATTAAGGTCCAATCTTCCCAAAAAATAGGATTTTAGTCCTTTTCCCTTTTGGAAGAAACATTGTTGATACATTATGTGTCACGTATGACACATATAAAAAAATGAAATAAAGTATGAAACTTTAACTATAAATAACACGTTATTTATGAAACAAAACAAGAATCAATAAACAGAAAAACCCTGTAACTTTGACATCTAGACATACATTAACTATACTAAATGTGTTTTGTTGTAGAAACATACGTAATTGATACTAAATAACGTGTATATTGTGAAACAGATAGTAAGTTTGAAATCAATCCAAAAAATTTGAGAAAAAATAGAAAGAGAATTTTGAGGATTGGTTTTCAAAAGTAGATTTTTTCCTATATAAAAGGTTATAATGGGTATTATGATTAAATAAAAATGATAGAGATCTGTTTTTTCTATAGAGATGGGTCAATTTAGACTAAATATCCATTATAATTATTATTTTGGCTTAAAATCCTATATTAATATTAGGGTGGACTAAATGTGTGCTTAGAGTTGTACAAGACGACTCTGTCAGCGCCCTACTGCAACCTCAATTTTGGATGTGTGCCCTTATACGAAGTTCCCCGCGGTAAAAACGAAAGTGCCCATATAACTATTTTCGTCCGTAATCGTGTTGAAGAGTAAACCCTCCGTTCCCGATCTCATTCTTCTAGAGAGAGAAATCTTGGGAGAGAGGAAAGATAAAGTTACAAGTTTACCATTTCTGATTTCCGAACGCTCTGATTCTTTCTGGTTAAAAATTACTAATAGATTTTGATTCAGTACAAATTTCTCTTCACCCAATCTTTAACAATTTTGTCTAGTTTTCGTTTGGTTTTGGTTCTCGTTTTTCTGTTTTTGCAGGTTCACAAATTCTCAAAGAGATGGCTGCTGTTAGTTCGTCCTCCAAGAGAAAACCTTCTTCTCACAAAAAGAAATCCAAAAGGGTTTCGTCTGAGGTACTCTCTTCTCTCTCTAATCAATCATTCAATCTTCAAAAACTTGATTTCAAAATACTTTAACAATTAAACTCTATTAAATAAGGTTAAGATAGTCATTTATTACAAGATATTACCCCGATTTGAAATTATAAATCATATATAAAAAAAGTCGCACAGTTTCACCACTATACATATTCAACACCAAATGGTTCATATGTAGAGGAACTCGATAAGTTGATGATCAGAAGATGAAGAAACAACCTTCACCGATGACCTTTTTGTTATCGTTACGTTCATTCTCGTTTGCGAGAAGATGAAATTACAAGCTCACAAGCATGGGCGGAGCTAGGATTTTAAGTGAGACCTGGCTAGGCTAAAATTAGTAAATGAATCTTGTAAAAAGTTGGGGTATGGGACCAAAAATTAAAATGAGAAGAACTCAAGGGCCCAACAGGAAATTAACTCAAAAAAATAAAGTAGAAACTGGTTGCCATGTCGGATTCGATCTGAGGTCCTCAAGTGCGCTACACCACCTGGCCAACCACTCCGAATGCCCCTATTTCATGTAACAATTTTGTGTATGTTATAATTAATACAAGACGTTTACCGTTGGCCGGAGCCAGGGTTCGCCCCACCCTGGCTCCGCCCTTGCTCACAAGTTAAGATTGATGCTCAAAGTAAGTTACAGATGAAATAAACATCTAGAAGAGTAAAGAGCAATAAAGAAAAATTAATGCAAAGTAGAATGTTCTTGAAGACGAAAGGAGGGAAAACAAAGTGATTAAGAGAGGCATTGTTAATTATGTATCAATAACAGTCAAGAAATCTCCGGAAGAGGCGTTAATAAACCCTAGGATTTTAATCCAATGGTTAGGAGAAAATTTTGAAACACCCTTTATATAGACAGTCAGATGACACCCTAAAACCAAGCCTCGCGTTTATAAGGTAGTGGTATGAGTCGGGAGGGTTAGTCAATCCCCTTGGGTATCATTTGAGACAGATATCGGTAACTATCCTTGGGCACTGACAACTCGAGTTAAATAAAGCGGTTACGCTGTTAAGGCCTTCTGACCACTTCCTGCCTATTAGTTCCTGTCTGACGGGTTAGGTGTTCCAGTGATAGGTGATGATACAAAAAGTGGTCATCAGTTGACTGAGATGAGCCATGGATAGGCACAACGCCCGTGAGTCAATCTGCGTCAAGTCAGCAAGGGAGGTCGAATCCGAAGGAGGTCTGCCAATTTCAATCCCAGAAATGGAGGGTCGACATGATTGTCCTAGGCGCTTAAGCCCTGCCCCGACTCAAATACGAGTAGTTCTGCCCTGGGATTTGCAATAAAGTAAGGGAAGTCCACGTAAGCAAGAGCGATACCTTAAGCCCGAAACAAGGGAAGGTAGAAGCGTGACAAACACTTATCGACTTAATCTCGAATCTGATGAAAGATCTCAGTTGGTGAAGATCTTAATTAAGTATTTGCCTAACTTGGGGGTTTCAAGAGTCTCTAAAGGATAAAACATGTCTTAGAGAATCTATCATCTCGGAAAGATATTTCCCAAGGATCCTAAAACAGAGGAATTCTTAAATATCAAAGATACGCGATAACTCCAAAGGGAAACCGTTAATCCTTTAACTACGAAATATCAGTTACAATACAACACCGTGGATCTCAATCGCCTCAACATCACCATCTATCGATAGTCGGTAAAAAACAATCTATAAAAGAGCATCAAATCTCCCCGAAGAAGGTTGCTCATAAAAGGTTCACGCACTCAATCTTTTATCTGCAAGAGCAATCTAACTGTGTTGAGTGTCAGATTGCTTTCCGAACGGCTTGTAGATTTTCCACCCAGGTTTCCAGCAGCAGGGGCGAGAACAAGATTGATCGAGGACGGAATCAACAGAACAGAACCATTCAATCAGAGACGTGATCCAACATCAAGTCTCTTTATTTCGACTGATACCGGATTGCCAGAAATCGACATTGACAATAGGTATCGGATACCCACGATGTGTACCTTGGACTCGGGCAGACCCAAGGGCCATTTTCCCACATGTGAGAGAGATGGTGAAAAAAGAGATGTGCAAGGGATTCAGTATTTGGTTTTGGTGGTGGAGGTGGTGATGGAAATAACCTTTTTTTAGGGTTGTACAAGACGATTACCGGTGCCCTACTAAAACCAAATAGATGCATGAAAAACCCACAAAATGGCCCCAAATAGGAAATTAAACCCATCCAAAAATAATAATGTAAAAAATCCGTCTTTCAACACTTTTTAAATGGTTGATAACGTATATATCCCCTTTATACCCCTCTATGTTGACAACATATATAAATATGTTGTTAAACACTGTTAACAACATATACAATCATGTTGTTATAAACTGTTGAAAACATATAAAATAATGTCCTGACTTGTTGTAAAATGTTGAAAACATACTATAGTTGTACTCACTTATTATAAAATGTTGACAACATACATAATATGTTTTTAACAACATATACAATGCATTAGTCAAAATATTATTTGTTCGTTAATAGGTTTATCAAATACAAACTATAATATGCATACTATTTTAATTTTTACAATAAACAAATTAAAAAATGTATCAGCTAAATGTTTGACAAATTGAAAAATGCTTTAGCCAAAATATTAACGTTAGTCTGTGTCAAATGCAAAAAACAAAATGTAAAACATTTTTGTAAAATAAAGTTTGAGAAAAAACGAATTTGTTCCGAAATTTACAAAATTATTGTAGCAAACTAAGATTTGTTTAGAAGTTTTCAAAAATGTTTTTCACGTTAATTACGCGGGTAAAATTCTACTTTCTAAAATTGAGTTTTTCTTTTTTTCAAATAGATTGTTGGACTAAGTCTCATAGTCCACAACTCTGAATTGAAGTTTATAACTTCCCACACTTCTACAATAAGATGCAGAACCAGCGAAGAAAGTGAAACGGTGGCGATCCTTAACAGCCTCTTATGGGCGGAATTTCAGAACCTCTAAAATATAATTATTGAGAGTGACAACATAAATGTAATAAAAAACATATCAGATCAATCTCATGAAATACAGTGGCAATCTACTATGCACATTCAAATACACGAAATGAAACAAAGGTGTGACGCAGTTCAATTCCAATATACCAAGAGAAATCTTGACGTTCAAGCAGACAAGTTAGCCAAATGGGCTCGCAAAAAGAATCGATCCAAGACTTGGCATAATGTTCCGTATTTTCTTATTAATATGTATTGTAATAAAGTTTTAATTTCTTGTAACGACTTTTAGTTTAATATATTCGAAAAGTTCAACAAAAAAAAAAAAGATTTGTGCTCGGTTTCCCATTATCCCCCAGATTTTGAGTTTTTGAATTATTCTCCTCTACTAAACCCCCCGTTTTGGATGTGCCCTTATACGGGGATCCCCCAAGGTAAAAATCAAAGTGCCCAAATAACTATTTTGGTCCGTAATCGTGTTGAAGAGTAAACCCTCCGTTCCCGATCTCATTCTTCTAGAGAGAGAAATCTTGTGAGAGAGGAAAGAGAAAGTTACAAGTTTACCATTTCTGGTTTCCGAACGCTCTGATTCTTTCTGGTTAAAAATTACTAATAGATTTTGATTCAGTACAAAATTTCTCTTTACCCCAATCTTTAACAATTTTGTCTAGTTTTCGTTTGGTTTTGGTTCTCGTTTTTCTGTTTTTGCAGGTTCACAAATTCTCAAACGATGGCTGCCGTTAGTTCGTCCTCCAAGAGAAAACCTTCTTCTCACAAAAAGAAATCCAAAAGGGTTTCGTCTGAGGTACTCTCTTCTCTCTCTAATCAATCATTCAATCTTCTATTAATCAGCTTTGTGTTGTCATCTCGAGTAATTAAGGGTTTAATCTTTTAACCTATAATCAAAACAGTTTGCTTTTAATATTTTATTTGGGATTTCTGCTTGGAGACTTGGTTATTGAACAATATGAATGATTATGAATTTTGGGTTTATATTTGTATCAAGATATCTCTATGTTTATCTTCATCAATCTGTGTCGATGTAAAACCTTTTTGGTTATTTAGGTTAAGAGGAAGAGTAGAAGTAAGAGAAGGAATACATCTAAGAAGCTACTTCGTCGGCGTGATGCTTCCGTTTCGTATTCAGATGATGATTCAAAGTCTATGGATTCTGTATCCGCTTCATCTTCTGATTCCGAAGATAACTATAGAAGCAGAAGGGCTAGGTCTCGTACTAGAAGGAATGAAAAGACGAGTAAAAAGAGGGTTCGAAGAATCTCATCGAGTTCGGATGATAGCTGTGATTCTCCACATAAGAGGAGGAAAAAAGAGTCAAGACGAAGAGATCGTAGCAAGGATTCAAAAAAGAAGGGGTCAATTAGGAAACATGTTTCTCTTTCAAAGAAAAAAGTCGATAAGAGAAAGCGAAAAGATGATCGATCACGAAGGGGCAAGAGTCTTGAATATATGAGTAGTGATTCGAGGAGTTGCTCAACGTGTCGAATCAGCGAGAGTAGCAGTTCCGAGGAGATGGAGCTTGAAAGACCAAAGGGCAAGTCTGAAGGAAGGGTGAAGAAAGCTAAGAGAAGTTCAGGTAAGACTAGTTATGGGAGACAGAATTACAGGAACAGATCCAGGAGTTGTTCCTCATTGAGTAACAGAAGTAACGAAGATGGTTTTTCCAGCGAGGAGAGAAATTCAAGGGAGAATCAGTCAAGATTTATACGATCAGTTATTGCAAAAGAGTTTTATGAAGCAGAAGACAGAGATTATGATGAGGAAAAGAGCAGAGTTGATGTTATTCAAGATGACGACGATTACCCTTGTAGAAGTAACGACAGTCATGAGGGTGGTAGAAAGAATGATTTTTCTCACCATGTACATGTGGAGAAGAAGAGAAAGATAGATGATTTGAAAGTTGAAGAAGCTTTCATTCATGACAGTAGGACCATGGAATTCACGAAGATCAACAATCCGGATCATACAAAGAATGAGGCTTCCAGAGCTATTGATAGTTCAAAAGATAACGATTTGGAATCAATTCTAAGACAGAAGGCATTAGAGAAGTTTGAAGCTTCCACCAGAACCAATATTGCAGAAGGAAATGGTACTGAGTCGTTTTCGAAACAAAAAACTTCGGAGAAGCTCGAGGTTTCTACAGAAAATGACAGTTTTGTGGGTAATGATTTGGAGTCAATTTTAAGACAAAAAGCTTTAGAAAATCTTAAAAAGTTTCGTGGTGGAGAAATGAACATGAAAGTGAAAGCTCCTGGTGCCATGTCGAGTAAGGGAGAGAATGGAATTGAGCAACCATCTGCTGCAAAGGCTAATACCGCGGAAAAGGAAGCTGATACGAAACTTTCTTGCATGTCTGTGATGGAGAAAGAGAAGCATGCTTCTTCTAAAGATAATATTCTAGAACTCAATAAGAATCAACATCAGCATAAATCCATGCGGAAGACGGATCTTAATGGCATAGTTCTTTGTGTTGGAAATTCTTCATCACTTGAGATGGATACAGGTAAAGGTGACAGTAAAGATGTTATTATTACCAATAAATCCTTAGACAATACTTGTATAGTTCTTAATGCTGAAAATGCCGCCGAAGAGAACAGTGAAGTTGATCGTACTATTACTAATAATTCCTTGGAAAATACTTCTGACTCTCTCCCTGTTAACCGAACACAAAAATCTCTTGTTGTAAGTAGAACTGAGCCCAAAAGTGTTGTGGAAAAGAATTTCATCGAGGTTCCCAAAACTGCAGATGGGTGTTCAAATTCCCATGTTGCAGCAGTTAGTAAAGAACCAAAATCCTGTACCGAGGCTTCTCCCTCTGCTCCTCTTGTGGATAGAGAACAAGCAAATGAACAACAAGGTGTAGCTAAAGGGAGCTCAGAGTTTGAACAGAAGACAATGTCAGTAATGCGAGGAGGTGAAATGGTACAGGTAAGTTATTCTTTTGCTTCTCCAATTTGATAGCTCTGTTTACTGAGCTATTAGTATTGAAGTGTGAGAAATCAAATCATTTGTGTGACAAAAGACTAAAGACTTGTATGATTTACTAACTTTTGCAGGTGAGTTACAAGGTCTACATTCCCCAAAAAGCCCCAGCTCTGGCAAGGAGGAAACTTCGACGATAAAGTTTGTGCTAATCGGTAGGAACTGGGTTTGTTGAATTGAATGATAAACCGCAGAATAATCACCATAATATCTGAACTCCAAGATCAAGTTAAAATTTGTTTAGGGTGCATAAACATAATGTATTTAGGTCTTTTTTACAGCTTACATTTGGGAAAGCGTGGTCCATGACTAGTTTGAGAAAATCGAAATTTTGATTCCTCCCAGAATATGAGAAGGATCCAGGGAAAAAAATCACAAGTTTCTTATCAGAGTAAGATTTGGTTAACGTAGACTGACTTGTTTGAAGATAGGGTTTCAGTTTTTGTGGTTTCCTTTGTCTCTACAGGTGTACTGATTGCTGTTGTGAGAGCTTTCGTTAATCCTAAAATCCTGGTGGTGAAGTAGCTACTTATCTTTTTCTATCCTTTTTTTTTCTTAATTTTGTGTATTTTGTTCCTAATGAGATTATGAACCAAAATGTTTCATGTTTATATGAGGATCTATGTTGCATTTTTATCTGTTTTTCTTTTAATTGTCTGAATCTGATTTATTTGGATCGTATCAGGTTATTTTAGATAATGTACTCTTAATTTCAGATTTATTCTGTGCGCCTCAATGGATTCAAATAAGAGTGACCCATTAAGATGAGTTAGAAGCAGATATTGGACAAAAGTAATAGTTTGAAATCATCTCGAGTTAGCCATTGAGACGAGTCATATAAAAAACTCAAAGGAGAAAACAACCACCAACACCAAGCTAGTGCTCATATTATGTATTTTTATCGTCCCTGTATGTGTCTTAGTTAGCTAAAATTACTTGTACAAGTCAACAGTAAGATTGGGCAAGTTTCAATACACCTTGACATAGTCAGATAACATCCGTCGTCGCATTAAATACATGTCCAACAAAAAGATTGCATCAAGTCCATAAAATGGCACGAATTTTTTGTTGACAAAAAACTTGCACAGACAAATGTTAAGGATTTCTTTTCTTTCTGCCACTGAGACAAGCCCAATTGTCCATTCTTGAAACAGATAAATCTTCAAGGTAGTACGAATATCGCTCTTCAATCTGTGGAAGCTGCAATAGAGAACCCAAAAAAAATTGGATCATTCGGTAGTAGAGAATCTTTCGATGTTCGAAATTAGCATGATAAGGATCAAAATGAACATCGACAAGTAAAGCACTAAGATAAAGCGGCAATAAGACAAGTTTAAGACAACCTAGTAAAGGGCAAGTAGCAGGTGAGTTAGGCCCAATAGCAGAATGAATAATGCTCCATTCTTTAGTGAACAATATAGTCTCACTCTCTCAGATAACATCATCTAATTTCACAAAAACAGAGGGTTATAGCTTAATAAGTCGTCTCTCCAAGTCATGCGATCTATATTTTGGGAAGTGTGGCTTCCTCCAAAATAATATTTCATGTAAAGAGCTAGTTTCTAATGCCTTTAAAGTTAGTTTACAAGGCTGCTTATGTGCGTGTTTTATCGTAATGCTCTATGATGTAAAATCTTGATTTATGATGCAATGAATCTTCCAAAATGAAAAATTAATTTCACAAAAAACGATACCTGTTCAGATAGGATACCAGTCACAGCAACAACTGCTCCAGGCTTGGCATAAGAAACAATATCATCTACTAACTCTATTAGAGGATTCAAAAGTATATTAGCTATGACAATGTCATATTTTTCTCTTTCTGGAATGATCCTCTTATAGTTAGTTTCTTGATGTTCAATATCTTCATCCCTTCTTACATCTATTATTTTGTCGGTAACCAAATATACTTCCATTTTTTCGGGCGGTAAGTTGTTCAGAGAAACATTTTTACGAGCAGATGTAATTGCTTCTGGATCAATATCAATTCCTACGGACAACGCGGCTCCTAACTGCATTTTAAATGGTTTTTCTTGTGAGGTCATTATGTTTCAAGAAACAAGATAACATGTCAAGTTGTGGGTTTCCAATTCACATAGCTCACAAGCTAACTTGTGTCTATGTGGAACTATTCTCGGTACACGGTAGATTTCATACCTTTACTGCTGCAATTCCAAGAATTCCAGAACCCGTGCCATAGTCGAAAACTGATTCTCCTCCCTTTATTAATTTATGCAGCAGCAGTAAACACAATTTAGTTGTTGGGTGATCTCCCGTTCCAAATGCAAAACCTGGACCAAGAATTATATTTGTTGCTTCTATGTCCTGCAAATAATTAACATATGCGAAATTAAGATTAATAATTCTCAATAAAAAAATAAGGTAGCTTCTGAAGACACGAACCAGAAAGGAAGTCTCTATTTTTGGAAAGTAAATAATTTAACTGTTAGAGTGATAAATTTACAAACATAGACACACAAATTGTTCAATGGAACCTTGCAAAAGATAACTTGAATTAGTCATACTGGAGGTGTTATCCATTCAGGCACAATCCAAAGATTCGGAGTAACTTCCACCGGATGAAACGATTCCTGAAACAGAGGAAAAAGCTCAAGTCTCCATTATATCAAAGATTTAAAAATATCGTAAGTTTTAAAAAAAATCTTGTGTATACATTGATGGCAAATATAAAAATTCCTCCTTAACCAAATATTTTGAGATTACTATGAATCTAGTTTCCTAGGTAATTTCAAACATACAAGTATTAGAAAACTAAGACACCTAAATCACTCTGTAAATATATGATGAGTTCTACATGATTGCTCATTGAGTTGCATATATTCATTTAACCAATCAACCCCATAATAACTTTTTGATGTAGGTGTACGTTGTTTTCCTCTGATCGAACCACTTTAATATTTGGTCTTATTTATTTCAGTCTCCTTTCTACGATTCAGTACAATCATGAAATTTATCAGAACTACAAAGAGGACTATTTACCTGTGATTTTGTTATCCAGTCGCATTGTTCATCTGTTATGATTTCATAAGTAGGCATCTCCTTTAACCCAATGGAATCAGCAGCACGTGAAATAGATGCATCGACAGTCTCATGTTCTGCGAATATAGAATTGATGACGATCTGCAATAAGATCATGTTCATTATGAACACAAAGCGACCCACACTCAAATCTACCTTTATGAACCAGAAACATTTTAAAGCTTTATGATCTAGTTGAATATGGCATTAACCCATTGCTATCAGTAGTTCTACCATTTCTGATTGTGTTCTAATCAGTTACTTGGAGAAGAACCCCAGGAATTTAACCAAAACAATAGAAATTGAGGAACCCTAAATATGGTTAAGCATAAATACTATTATGAAAACAAGTTTTTACCTCATCAATACTATCACAATCTTCTGGTTCATCTATGCTTGCAGAACTTGCTCCAAAACACAAAAGAGCTTCAGAAAGCATGTCCTGATAAGAAGCACTGAATTAAGCTCAACCCGTGTATATGATTTTTACATAACAAAAAGAAAATGAAGGACTACTCGATGTACAAGATGGGTAGAAGTACAGGGGAAAGAAATAAGAACAAGGAGATAGATCATCATGTTTAGAGCTTTTAGTGAAGCTCACTTTGGTTGAGTGCTAAAAAGTGTGTCTCTCAACTAAAAAGACCAAGGTCCGAATCTTACTTTTCATCCAAAGATTGACCATCACAATTGAGTATAGTTCCATCTTTTGTAAGATATTACGGAAAACAAAACCTAAACTGAATTCTAAATTATGAGTATTTGGAACTTAAAAGTCAAGTATTATTAGATTAGAATTAAAAAAAAAGGTAGCAACAATAGTGAAGTAGTATTATTCGTTTTTTTGTAACAAACAATGGCAAATAATCCTAAATGAAGTTTTGGGTAATTGGTCAAATTTCCCAAGGCCAAGTTTTCGAATTTGCAGATTGCACATAGAGCCCAAGCCTAAAAAAGATATTGAACATGGAAATCTCACCTCAAAAGAACTAGAAGTGACATATTTTGCTAAGTTTGGTTTCCACCCTTTAGGTGGTTCGAGACACAGTGTCATACCACATTACCACTTAAACTATGCTAAAAAGACATATTTTGCTAAGACTGGTTTCCACCCTTTAGGTCGGTTCGAGACACAGCGTTATTCGCATACCCCTTAAACTATGCTAAAAAGACATATTTTGCTAAGTCTGGTTTCCACTCTTTAGGTCGGTTCGAGACACAGTGTCATACCCCTTAAACTATGCTAAAAAAAACATATTTTGCTAAGTTAAGCAAGACCAACACAAAGTTTGATCTTCAGGTTACTTTCTAAGGTAAATGTGACTATGCCCGGGACATATCCCGGCTATCAATGCTGAATTTCCTATAATGGGTATTTGATTTTTGAGTTCTAAGTCACAAAAAGATACAAAATTCAAAAACAATCAAACTGGTATTAAGCTATTGAAGAAAAGAATTTAACAAATGATTGAAGAGAAAAAGCTTACAGCAATGTCTTTTGGGCAGCGAAGACGGACGGATAAGTAAGGAGAAGTTAAAGCATCAATGTTCCATTTGTCTGTGGCGGGAGAGGAGGAAAAATTATTCCAAGAGGAAGTTGAAATCCCATACCCAGTGAGGATTTTAAGGAGGGTTTTGTGTTCTGTGATTGTTTGGAATTTTAATGGATGAAAAGTTGAGAAACGAGAGAAGAGAGGAGGGCGAAAGAGAAAGCTGGTAAGGTGTTTGGAGAAAGGATTTCGAAAGGAAGAAGATATCATTTTCTCTCTCTATTTTTGTTATTTCGAATTTCAGGCTCTCAACTAGTCTAGGGGTGAGTTGTGAGCCTCTGTCCTTTGACAACAAGTTTTATGTAGGCAGAGCCGCAGAAGCCGGCTAGTTAAGTTGGGGCTAATTTGATTTAGTTCGGTTAATGATAAAATTCGGTCTAACTTAATTTAGGGGTCTATTTGGATAAGGCCAAAATAAAATCTCAAAAAAGATTAAGGTCCTATCTTCCCGTATTAGTATTTTTTTTAGTCCTTTAGCATTTTGGATCCAATTATCCTTGTAGACATGAAATCTCTTCCGGCCCAATCCTTATTCAATTTTCCGCACAGATTTTAAAGAGCTGGACGACCTCAATCCATTAGACACAACACAACGCGTATTTCATCTAACAAAACACGTACTTCGTCTCAGTTTCTCTTTCTAGAAACCGAGACGAAGCATCTCTCTCTCTATCTCTTTCTCTTTCTAGATCTCTCAATATTTTTTATTTCTTGACCATACATTTCGGATGGTTCATCAAACACATTGTAAAGCATAACCAGAATCCTAAAAGTCAGAAACAAAACGTCATGAATAATTTATAATCTACATCTTCAAACTTCTTCTTATGTGTAACCCGATGTAGGATCTAGCCGAAGTTAGCCGCGAATTATGAAGTAACTCGACCACCGTAGTTGGTTTCTAGCTAAACACTACGACCCCTAAATCGTCTGGACTTGATGATCTTCTTCATCAATTGTCATATCCGACGAATTGCTCGTACTTAGAACAAGTGCAATGCTCGATTCCCGTGTCAATTTGCATCCCATCTGATACGTCACTGTTTGGTTTGTACATCTCTAAGACTACTAATCATCTAACTAGTGTTGTAAGCGAAATCTCAAACATCATATGTTTAACGCTAGTCTAACCAGGATCATATGCATGAACTAATAATGAACTAGAAACTGAAAGAAGAATATCTGGATTCGCTTTACCCGAACTAGATTCCAATGACTTTATCCTGAAGAAGATGAGAGCTCCAATTGTCGCTCCTCTACTTGAGACACCCGAGTAAATAACTTGATCTCCCTTCTTTGTTGTCTGTTAGAACTCCATTGAAGGTTGAGAAGAAGAACCATTTTTCTTTTGACTAATTAGATAGATTGGGAGCTTTTCTCTAAAACCTTCTCTCTCCACTTAACTGTATATTGTGAGAAAGAAGTTGTTTTCTCTTGAGAAAAATTCAACCCTTTTTCTGAACTCTAATGACCCTTATATAGAGAAACCCTAATAGGAGTCTCACTCAAATTAGGTTTCAATAAGAGTCCCAGAAAAGATAAACTCATCAGAACTCTTTCTAACTAGAAATTAGGGTTTTCCCTAATTTAGTGTGGCCAGCCAGTTAAGCCCATTAATGGGCTTGGCCTGTCCGACCCACTCCCACACTATGGCTGGTCCTGATCAATCCCTTACCGGGCTGGGTCAGGACACACCATAAGTGTGTTTTCTATTTTTTCGGTCTTCTCTTTTGAGCCCGATTCTTTCTATCTTTTCGCACTATCAGACTGGATCATATCCATCTATAGGCAAGCTCCCACTAGTCAACTCTTTCCGATCAAGCTACCACTTTTTGGTGTAACCCGTTGTAGGATCCGGTCTATGTTAGTCGTGGATGACCGAAGTAACCCGACGATCGTAAGCGGCTTCTAGCTAAGCATTACGACCCCTAATTGGACCGGACTGTATGATCTTCTGAATAAAGTCATCGTTATGAAAAATAGAAAACATTGCCACCTTGGTCGAAGGATACTCCTTTGGAAGGACATCTCCTTCAGACCGCAAGGATATATCCTCCAGTCTCCCACTTGTACTTAGAAAAAATGCAATGTTCGATGCCCATGTCACTTCGTATCTCATCTGATACGTCATACCTTTCAGACTTTCTTGATTTGGAGAACAACTGTCAAACCAAATGATTAACTATTAATCCATTTGAGTGCGGCCGCACATTTTCAGTTGCTTCTCCTCAAATGGCCCGGAGATACTAATTCTAACCTAGTTAGAAGGGCATAATCCAGTCTTGTACTCCCACTTAACTTCATTTCTATCATGTCGTTCTCGGTAATCCGCTTTTATAACCTCTTTTACTGCACGACGTTTGGCGGTACAAAAGTTTGACATTCCTTACATAAGATGAGTGGAACACTCATGTTTAAGGAATCTCTCCAATCTTGCTTATGAGAATTCATGACGTTTTTCATAACTCGAAGAAATCTCATGTTGGGTTATCCAGTGTATATTCCGAATCATGCACCCATGTAAGTGACTCGAATTCCAAATTAGAATAGCCCATGAAACTGCGTTATAAGTCAATCTCACATGTTAGTCTTCACAAGTCATTGTTGTCCATGCAGTGACCTGGACTAGGGACTTAATAATGAATCTATTTCAAATTCACTTAGTAGGGTTTTATTTACCAGATCACGTATTATCCTACTTAAAATGCTTCATTATTTTTGGACTGTCGGTTAAATACTGAACCACGTTTTAACGACGAAATAAGTAACTTAGTGCTGATTATTTTTGGAATGCCTTCCCGTGTAACTCCTTACACCCTCAACTTTACCAGTCTAAGCTTTTCAGGAAAGCTTAATGCCTATGACCGTAGTATGGTTTTCATACTTAGTCTGAGGTGACAGTTTAATTAGTAGATCTAATCTATGTTGATTTTGCTGGTTATCATCTTGATGATAATCTTTAGTATTCCAATACCAATTTAAAGCTTCACAAGCATTGACTACTTTCTTTTATTTGTAAAGTTTGCAACAATCTTCGCCTGGAATCTTTCCAGCTTACTGTTCTTCCAAGTCAAGATTGTCATCTTATTCTGGAAGTTTGCAACATATGACTTTTCAACCTTTTATTCCTATCGAAAATTTAGCACAAGTTCTTCTCAAGAACTTCGTGCGATCCAGATCAACTTATCTAGATTTGATTGGTGACGACTATAGATACTCCAAGTATTTTGAGACGTCGAGGCGAATGCTAATCATGTCCAACATAACCAATTTTATGCCTTAAGCATAACCATCTTTCTCATGCTGTTTGCTCATCAGAATCCTTTGGATGCTGAATCTTGCTAAGCTGTTTTCCATGAGACTTGGGTAGAAAAACTCTATCTGAGTCTTTCACATTAAATTTTTCAAGACCTTTTCTTGAATGAGTCTTATCATCTTCTCGATCTATCTCCATAGATCTTTGATGCCCAAAAGCATTTCACCTTTGCGTGTGGTCCTTTTATTGAGTCAGTTCTAAACTATTTTCAAATCAGAATGTTGTTCTCAATCTCTAGTATGTCGTCTACACACCGGACCAAAGAAAACTAGGTCACTCCCACTCACCTTCTTGAACTTTCTGAATTCAAGATTTATCTTCATTCTCAAGGAAACTAACTCTTGATTACTTAGCAGAATCGAAGATTCCAACTCCTACTTGCCCGCTTCCATCCTTCGATCGATTTCTGAAGCTTGCAATTATCACCAGCTTTTAAAAGTGTTAACTGTGACGCCCCGTGTCCCAAAATATACACGACCATGCCCCGACAATTCACAGACGAGACAAAAATTTGACAGAATCTCCTCTGTAAATCGAACCGGTCGCACTTGTTAAACCTATCATGCAAACCACATATTCGCATACACAAAGACATAAATTATGAAGCGGAAGCTAAACAAACTCAACTCAGTTTCAGGTCGAAACCCGAACCATACAAAAAACTACCAAAGCCTCATTAACACCGATACAACTTATAAACAACTCTAAGTGTTATGTATATACATATTTGAGTTTGGTTACTGAAATAACTACATAACTTTGAAATAACGATAAAGTCAATCAACGATAACCAAAGAAAACGACGCCACGCCACTAGCCTCGTCAGACAAGATCACCGACCGGAATACACACCCGCCTCGAGGCTATATAAAGCACCTGCACACTAACAACTAGTAGGGGATCAAAATACTCACCGACACGAGTTATTCCGGTAGAAGACCAATTCAAAACCCATCACGTTTTTAAAAGTTCATTCAATAAGTTGTAAACATCATGACCAAATGAGTTATCAAACCAGTTACTATATATACTATATACAAAATCATTTTTCTTAATCTAGCAAGCAATAGCAGTGATTAGCTGCCCACTCATGGTGCGCTCCCAATTAAGAGGAGAGTTCCTCAGGAGAGCCTCGAGTGCGTTAGATAGTACCAGCCCATTTAGGCACTAGCTAGTGCACTAACGTCTCCTCGAGAAAGAGACTTACCCCTAGCCGGTAAGCCCCTCTCCCTTTAAGGGACTCCGCAATCATCGAAGAGTTTACCTCATGATACATATATACCTTAAGTATCTAAATACGTTTTTGATCACCGAGTTCGAATAAAAGAGTCGTCCCCCAATTACCATGGTCCCCCAATTACCATGGAAGGGCCTGAACCTCATTCTCTTCGGTACCCTGTCATGCATCTAATGCGATCTTTCAAAATCAGTTTCATTCGTATATCATAACCACATTCTCATATTCGATTCAAATCAGTTTCATTCGTATATCAAAACCAATATTCTCATTCGATTCATTATCTTATCAAACACGGAAGTGGAACAACCAAGAGTCATATCGCCACAAAGCAGAGGGATTCCCAATCAATGTCACCTCCCAGGCGAGCGGTCAGGTGCACGTCCGTAAGCCTCGAACTAGAGGCACGCGCACCAATGGCCAGCAAGTGAAGCACTATACTCCCACAGGTCTCATGACTAGTGTCGCCTACCTCACCGGTCTCACACGGGTCACACCCGTGTCCACATGTCATCCTACCCTCAATGGCTACGTGCCCGTAGGTTGACATAATTCGCAGTCGGGTACATAAAAGAAAATCCCAAGTAGTTCGCAATCATATCAAAAACAGTTCGAAAGCATTTCTCATATCGCAGTAAAATCATTCAACCATACTTCAATTCATCACCTAAATCGAGTTTCATGCTACCTAAACTCTAGTTATAATGGCACATATATAACTGTAGAACCTAGCACATTTCATTATCTATAAAACCATGCTGGATAGAGGATTCAGAACCCCTACCTCAGTCCTTGCATCACCAAAGACCTCCCGCCTACCAGACGATCAAATTGCTCCTCATTCGCACACTCTGGGATAAGGAAGAATAACCAAAATCGAAAAGAAATATTAGGTTCTTATACTAAGAACCTTCGTAAAACAAAAATAATAGACAAAAGAAAACAAACATAAAATATAAAAGCAAATTCACCAACTTTGGAAGTCTTCGAGTAAATTTATTCGATTTTCGATCAATCTTTAACTTTTATAGCCATGTCCATTGAATAACAGAGCATACAAACTAACTAACCAACTTCTCATAAACTCTATTTTACATTTCAGAGTCTTCACAAGTTGACAAGTCATATCATAAACCCCACAGAATAATCTATAACTGAAGTTGTCCATTCATATGAAATATGACATAATTCGGGTAACCAACTCTATTCAAATTCAATCCCAAAACTAGTCAAATTATGATTTTCGAGCACTAAAATAATTCGGCAGCACCCCGTCTATATTTGGACACCCCGAAATAGTCTACAATCTCCTAAACATGTTTTTGGACACAAATCATTCGAAGAAATTGAATAATAATCGTCTAAATAGCTCCAAATTTTGAACCCAAATGAAATTAATATAACTATGCAGTTACCGATATAACCATCAATAAAACCATCAAATTTGAACGAAATTGAAAATTCTGAACCGCTAAATATATTGAATGAAGCGAATAGAATTACCTGGAATAAGTTTAATTAAATTCCGACGATCAAGCGTAAACTACTCGACGAATAAAGTTTGTATTCAATCGAAACCCTAAGCTGCTGTCGCTAAAGCTTCTCTGTTTTCTTTGTTAATAAGTTTGGAAGTGAAAAGGAAATAGGAAGTAAAGTGGTGGGGTTATGGGTGATAATTGCTGGTCACGTGTAAGCTTAAAGTGGGTTTGGCGTTGGGAGTAAGGGAATTGGGTGCCACATGCCGTTTAGTTAAGTGGCCAGCAAAATTAATTTACTTTGAGTCCCTAAATTCCTAGTCCATCGCAGATAAGTCCCACTATATTTATATCTATTTAAATCCACTTCCACTAATTACCATTTGACCCCCAATTTGACATTTTTCTTAAGGGTTATTTCCCAAATGGCCCCGAACTTTGTGACCAGCTTCCTGCCTGGCCCCCTACTTTAGCATTAATTCCCGTATGGCCCCCTTTTTCCGTTATCTTTAACTTTCCGTTACTCTCTCTCCTCCATCTCATTTTCTCTCTCTGCCAAGCCACCTATCACGCCACATCATCATCTTCTCCTGCAGGAGTCGCTGACCGACCAAATTTCTGGCCGGCGACCTTCAATTTCCGGCCGGCGACCATTGAAGGTCTGTTCATCACGACAGACCTCCGACGAAGGGAAACCCCCTTCGCCGGAGCTTAGAGAGAGAGAGAGAGAGGAAATAAAAAAAAAATTTAGAGAGAGAGAATAAAATAAAATAGAAGGTCGCCGGCCGGAAATTTGGCCGGCCGGCGACTCCTGCCAGAGAAGATGATGATGTGGCGTGATAGGTGACTTGGCAGAGAGAGAAAATGAGATGGAGGAGAGAGAGTAACGGAAAGTTAAAGATAACGGAAAAAGGGGGTCATACGGGAATTATTGCTAAAGTAGGGGGCCAGGCAGGAAGCTGGTCAAAAAGTGGGGGCCATTTGGGAAATAACCCTTTTTTTAAATGTCAATTAGTCCCTCTTCTAACCGTAGTCTTTATTTCTTTTGCCGAAAACATGGGATGTTACATTAACTTTCTCCAGGATCTGTCACGTACACATTCTATTTGCTAGTGTTTAATCATTCGTACAACACTGCCAGTTTGTTGTTCAGATCGAATTTCTTCGATATCTTAAATTTCTCCCACTTGTCTTCTTGGAATGACTCTTATTTCAAGCGAGACACCATCATGAGCAACAACTACCTTGTTCTCTAATTGTTTGTGGAAGGATCCCTAGTATTTCTTTATCGCATAAAGAAATATTTTGTTTGATATGACAACTTGGTTCTCGGTAACCATTTACGTTAGTTTCATATCTCTAGGCCATGAGAAAAGACCTCTTTGGAACCATTCCAACCCCATACTCTTATGGTGTCTTTTCAGCTATCGACGGAATGTGGTTAGGTAGGATAAACGACCGTGTTTGAGAATATATCCCCGAAAGTGTTTGGAAGATTGACCTATACCCATCATTAATCGACTCATGTCTAACATGTTTGATCACTCCCACTTGACTCATCACCCATATGATGTTTTTGTTGGAGAAAGGTGAGAAACTATTTCTCAACTTCTTTGATGGTTACCAAATTCTTGACTTAAATACTCATCATCTCGATCTAATCGAAATAACTTATATTTTTTGTCAAGTGGACTCTGGTTAACTCTTGTTAGTGTATTAATAGTTTTACATACATCTGTATGTATGAAAACTATTAGTTCACTAGTCATATCTTCCTTTCCAAAAGGTGACTTTGTCAAATAGTTCTATTGAACAAGATTCACATGTGTCGTATGATTCTAAATCATTGGACTTAGAAGTCCATACTAATGGATCTTCTTCACGTGTTTTATGTCAATTTGACGCAATGACAAAACTGACTTGACCTGTTTTGAATCCTTTGATTATAACCTATAGTATCATTGTTAACGTTTCAGTTCACCTAGAACCGACTTTGTTAATTTATCACTGATTTAAAACAATACATGTTTCTAGAAGAACATAATAATACTTAGTAAGCTCTAAACTAGATCAATGTTTAAAAGAAGACTTTTGATCCCTTTCAGCATCCTTAGCAATCACTTGCTTCTGCTCCCTCTTGGATCTTTTCTCCTTTTAGTCAAGTATGAAATTTTCTGGAGCTCCTACTGAGCTGCACATCCAATTTTAAACACATGATGAAGGGAGTCTACTATACTTTCCAAACTAACTTTGTTGACAAAGATACAAGAACCAAAATTCTCAATTCCGTTTCTTTGTCTTCCGGGTACTTAGGGTAGTTTCCTGTAATGGCCTAGCCATTGTTTTTAAAAACTCTGACCCTTTGTCCCTATAAATCATAAGAACTCTTCTTATATTTTTTTTGGTTGTTGAATCTGAAGAACTTGTTTCTTGGATTCAAACGTTCCTTAATGTTCTTTTCAGTTATTTTCACAAACTGAAGGATAATCATATCCTGCTATTATCCTCAGTTGAGGTAGCAGCGAACATTAGGAATGGGATATTCTCGGACGCTTTTTTGTTTCGAATTCGAGAACGTTTCTCGGATTCTAATCCAATCAAGAAATAACTTTCGTTTTATTCCCTCTCAAGGAATGAACGAAGGTTGGAAAACTATTTTCTAATAGTCATATATACTCTACATTAAAAGAAAAAGCGAAATCCTAAAACTTATTATCATAGCAAAAACATAGTTTTTGCCACATTATTCAACGAAAACCGTCCCCGGTTGAATAACGTGATTCCAAGACCCTATTTTTTCGAGGTTAAGCGTACTATGATACTGCCCTTAACTCCGTCGTCCTGTGTGAGTAACTCTTTACTGGTCATACTTCTATGACTCTTGGTTGATGAATAACACGTTTATGTGTTCAATTCATCCTCTGCCTCGAATTCCAAAACCCTTTTGCTGACTCATTGAGAATAACCGGTTAGACATGTAGACCTCTTCGTACTGTCCCGAGGTAAAAGATGGCACCCTGCGGAGGCAGACCCACCATCGATGGACGAGGGCTCAGCAGGTGTCTTATTCTAGGTAGGCTTTACTCAAAAATTTTCTTGGGGACTATTACGTATTTTATCAAGTATGCGTTACTATGAACTCTAACATAACCATTCACGACTTAATACGTAGGGTATATGTGAGTTCGCGTAAGGAATTAAATAGTTCCTAGTATAGCCCCTAAAAGATCCATTCTTTTAGTTTACTTCTTGTTTGCCTATGGTTCGTTTGGCTCCCATCCTTGAACCTCCGTTGACTACTCCCACTTAAACCATGATCTCATCGTTTGGTTCATCAACTGATTCTATGACCCTATACTCTAAATATTATTAGGGCACACACTCACTTGTGCTTAGAACCAAGAATCGATAACTTATCTAAAGACAATACTATTTTACGCATTCACATATACATACATACACAAATATGACATTCATAAGATAAAATATGTATTCTGGATTCGTTTCTAGGTCCGCTATTTGTGGAAAATGTGACATCTCTATGTATAACGAGCTTCGAAGTCTATTTTCGTAAATATGGACTAATGGCACGTTATGTTTCTTCCTTAATGATTTGCAAAATCAATTTGAGGAAAAACTCCGTTCGGGCCCTCAGACGACCCGGGTCAATGTCGGAAAAAAAAACATTTGGGTGAAACTGGGAGAAAATCGGAGAAAAGACAGAAAACTCCCACTCGGGTCAAGGCCCGAGTCAAAATCAAAAGACCCAAGTCAAATCTTGGTCAAATCCCATTGACCAAGACTGGGCCATAGGTCATCTCGGGCGTGAAGTCCAAGATGCCTAAACGCTCCCAGACGCGTCTAAACAGCTGCTACTGGACATACCCAGACGCGTCTGGTAAGAAGTTTATAAATGTACTCGGATGCGTCCTAAAGCGTGGGGACAGAAGCTTCTATACGCGTCTCAACTTGAGACGCGATCGAGTCAATGTCGCACTTCTCGGACTCCTACTCCGGGAAGGACGGGACCTATCCTAGTTCTAGACGGACTAGGATTCCTGGTTCTGGAAGGATGGAACACCTAGTTTGAGTTGGACTACGGTTATGTCCCTAGACGGCATAGGACGCGCCCTTAGGGCGTCTTGAGACGCGTCCTGGACGCTTTCGACCAACTTGGCCCGGGACTCCTAAGAGTTTAGAAACTTCTAAACTCTTGTTTCTTCCTCATTTTCTCCTGTAGCTGTTGTTATTGCTGCTGTTTTTAATGAGTTCTTCATAAAAAACAGTGGTTTTTTGCATCTCCATACCAAAAACCAAAACCCTAAAATCTTGGTTTTCGAAACCCTTTTCAAAAAACTCAAAATCTAAGGTTTCTTTGCTTTGAAACTCTTTCAATTTCTCATTTGATTACGTCTAAATCTAATTCAAACTAATCAAAACATGTTCCGATCTCTATTCAAACTAATCTATCTGATAAATCAAGTCTGAATCTACTTCTTTCTAGTCAAAACTAGTTACATGCAAACGGCTTGTGATGCCACTGTTGAATTTTGTACGTCTCTAAGACTACTAATCATCTAACTAGTGTTGTAAGCAGAATCTCAAACATCATATGTTTAACATTAGTCTAACCAGGATTATATGCATGAACTAATAATGAACTAGAAACTGAAAGAAGAATACCTGGATTCGCTTTCCCCGGAACTAGATTCCAATGATTTTATTCCGAAGAAGATGAGAGCTCAAATCGTCGCTCCTCTACTTGAGACACCCGAGTAAATAACTTGATCTCCCTTCTTTGTTGTCTGCTAGAACTCCATTGAAGGTTAAGAAGAAGAACCATTCTTCTTATGACTAATTAGATTGATTGGAAGCTTTTCTTTAAAACCCTTTCCCTCCACTTAGTTATAGATTGTGAGAGAGAAGTTGTTTTCTCTTGACAAAAATCCAACCCTTTTTCTAAACTCTAATGACCCTTATATAGAGAAACCCTAATAAGAGTCTCGCTCAAATTAGGTTTCAATAAGATCCCTAGAAAAGATAAACTCATCAGAACTCCATCTGACTGGAAATTAGGGTTTCCCTTAATTTAGTGTGGCCGACCACTTAAGCCCATTAATGACCTTCGCCTGGCCGGCCCACTCTCACACTATGGCTGGTCCCGATCAATCCCTTACCGGGCTTGGTCAGGACACCCATAAGTGGGTTTTCCACTTTTTCAGACTTCTCTTTTGAGCCCGATTCTTTTTTATCTTTTGGCACTACCAGACTGGATCATATCCATCTATACGCAAGCTCCCACTATTCAACTCTTTCCGATCAAGCTACCACTCTTTGGTGTAACCCGTTATAGGATCCGGTCTATGTTAGCCGCGGATTATCAAAGTAACCAGACGATCATAAGCGGCTTCTAGCTAAGCATTACGACCCCTAATTGGACCAGACTAGATGATCTTCCGGATAAAGTCATCGTTATCCTAACTGACAAATTGAATGCATTGCCACCTTGGTCGAAGGACACCCATTCGGAAGGACATCTCCTTCAGACCGCAAGCATATATCCTTCAGTCACATCTTTCAGACTTTCTTGATACCGACTTCATCTGTCAAAGAAAAATGATTAACTTTTAATCCATTTGAGCGCGACCACGCATTTTCAGTTGCTACTCATCAAGTGGCCTCGAGACACGTTTTTTTGATATAATTAGGATGACACAATCCATTCTCGTTCTTACTCAGCTTCATGTCTATCATGTCTTTCCCCGTATCTGCTTTTATAACCTCCTTTTGCACGTGGCGTTTGATGTTTTTAACTCTGCTTGGAGCTTCCCAAATCTTTAGGCATGCCTGCTAATGTAGCTTATCCATCTACACCTAATGGGCCATATCTCTCGCCTAATTGGTCCCTAACTCGACCACCCTAAAGAGTCCTTTTGGATCTTTAACTCGCTTTACAAGTTTTCTGATTTTATTTACTTACTTTCCGCGTTATAGGTTTCTTTTTATATTAATGTTTTTAATTCATAGTTAACTAGTTTTCTAGTTAGTTTGCATTTAAATTTTTTGATTGCCTATAAAAGCCTTTTAACTTGTTATAAGAAATATCCAACAATCAATTACCAATCGAAGTATTTAATTACTTCTAAGTTCTTATCATTTTATCGTCTTCTTCGTTATGTATTTTTTTAATCTCGCTGTATCAACAACTATGAACTTAAATTTTAAAGCAATAAGTTGAATTTGATCCAGAAACTGTTAGTATCGCATTGTTAATTGGTTTCTCCCAACACAAGATTTTATGTTTGGAATGTTAGGAAAAATAACCTAATTAACTTGTTCATGAATATGAAGATAAACGATGTGAAAGTAAAAGCAGAGACACCAAGATTTTTAACGTGGCAAAATACCCCTCCAAGATAGAAGGTAAAAAACCACGGGACCTAGTCCAGAAATCTTCCACTATGATTAAATAATGGGTTACACAATTCTTCACCAAACCTATGGTGGATAAACCAATTATTCAAGATGTGTGGAAACACTCTTGGATAACAATTCCTCCCTAAACAAATAGAGGATTAACCAATTCTTCCCTAAACAAATAGAGGATTAACCAATTCTTCCCTAAACAAATAGAGGATTAACCAATTCTTCAAGATGTGTGGAAACACTCTTAGATAAGAATTATTCCCTAAACAAATAGAGGATTAACCAATTCTTCAAGATGTGTGGAAACACCCTTGGATAAGAATTCTTCCCTAAACAAATAGAGGATTAACCAATTCTTCACCAAAACTATGGTGGATAAACCAAACAAGAAAGGGGATACAAAGATTTCTTACTACCATTAGGGTTCAAATCCTAGATTACCAAAGGTTGAAGAAGATAACTACAAACTAAATTGCTTCACAAGATTAATAATCTTCTTTTCTTCAAACCAATATTCTTCTCTTTCAATCTCTCTTGAAAGAACCACTTCAGAAATCTCTCTTTCTCTGACCTCTCTTTGTTCTCATCTCTCCGATCTCTATGTCTCTCTAATCTGAGAGGATATGATTCGAAAGGATTCTCTACTAACTGTCCCAACTGGGAGCTCCCCCAACTGGGAGGATACTTTCTGACTTGAAAGTATGAATTATTTCTTCCCTTTCATTCCCTATTTATAATGATAAATAAGGAGGTATTCTACTAGAAATAGGAATCATTTTTAGGCTAAAAATAGAAACTTCTATTTCTCCCCAAATAAGGAATAAGGGAAATCTTATTCTAACCAGGAATCCTTTTTATATAAGGAGGGACCCCACCATGGAAAACACCATTGTTTATTTGCTTTCTTGCCATCACCATTCACTGAGTACCCAATGACCATTGTAGCCCATAACACATTATTATCATTCTTGTTTTGAGTCATGCTGACAACCAAACAATCGACCTAGGTTTAAGGATTTCTCTAAGGGTTGCTTTGCTTTGATTAACCAGTCCAGTATGCAGTAAGCCAAAATCATGGTATTCCATGTGAATTCATCGAGAGATTTTATAGGCAATGCCTTTTGTTGTTAAAAGCAACGTATTTTACAAGTTTAATTTGGTCAGTTCATTATGACCAAGTTTGGTTATAGGCAATGCTACCTTTGAGGGTAAAGTTCCCACCTGACAAAAAGTCGCCGCCGACAGTCTTCGAACTGCATACTCCGGCCAGCAATATTAGTTTATCGTTCCATAGTAGTCGCCAAAATCCTCTCCCCCACCAAGGCCCACAACTCTCACCTTCGCAACCTCAACTAGGATTCCAAACCCTCCTGGTAACACTTGGTCGAGGGTTTTCTGAACCAATACTCTGATGCAAAATCCAATTATTAGTGTTGTTGTTGGTGGTGGCATCTTCATCTTTCGTGGATGAATTGCTTGTGATAGTAGTGTTGAAATCCATGTTCAATTTTTATAGTGGAAACCTTAAACTGCAAATCAGGTTTAAACCAAGGTATTATTGAATGTCAATCTCACATTTATGCTAAAAACAAATTGTTTGTGTAAAATATGCTCTCCAATTTTTTTGGACAGACCCAATATCCTTATTCTTGGTTATATGATAGTAATGATGGAGCTGCCTAGCAATATCATCAACAGCAAGATGTATCCATCTATTTCATCAATCTTTTGAAGACCTGACCACAATATTTTATGGTGGCTTATTAATTTCCTTTAGAACCTTCAAATGTTAGGTTCTTCATATCTACATTTGAAATTGTCATCTTTGCTGTGGAAGAGGATAGATTGCCGGCCGGAGAAGATGAAGAAGGAAGAAGAGAGAGAAAGAAAAAAAATCGGTCAAAGTTGACGACCTAACGGCAATTGGTGTCATTAGGTCAAACACTCGTAGAGGCACTGCTTCTTAAACGCACGTTGTCTTTAACCAAACAAAGGGCCGTCTTTAGTAAGATTACTTGTAACAACTTTAGACATTGCCTATGAAATCTTTTAATCTCCGGAATTCATCTCTGTCAAGCATTCTATATTTTTCTTATTAATTTTATTTTTTGTTTTTAATAGAGGAAAGACCAAGAGACACTAGAAAAGAACAAAAATTTAAGGTTCTAAAATTTTAGAAATTTTAAAAAAATTCTTGAAGACTTAGAGTGGCTAAAATTAAAGAGATTTTTCTGACGAAATTCGAACCTAAGTAAAACAATTTTTTGAAAAATAAGATTTAAACTAAAATCACATATAAATGGTAAACTAGAATCTTACTCGACACAAAAAATTTGCATCACCAAAAGTTCATAATTGAAATCTTTTAAAAATATTATATGAATAAATTACTCTAAGTTTAATTTAATTTATTTGAAATTATATAACCTCAAACTAAATAAATTACTTAAAATTGTGATTGCATTAGATATAATAATACAATGGTACATACTCAAAATTTCACCTTAAATTATAAGAAGTCTAAATAGGACTACAACTACAACTACAACTACAACAATAAAGTTTTCCTGGTGAAGAAACAATTAAATATAATTACTAAACAAACTTATTTTCATTAAGTAAATCTTATATTTGAGCAATAAATTGAAAAAGATTAATCCAATAAGCTATTTTACGTTATACTATCGTTAGTGTAAGTTTCTTTTTGTGAAAGAAAAGATTGAGGACATACAAAGTAAAAAAGATGCTAAAAGATTTGGAGTAACAGAACTCGAATACGCGCAAACAAAGTCTTCGTTCTAGCAATTACCGTTGTGCCAGAGTATCATTTATTGGGTTTGGTTTAACCTTCTTCTATTTACTACACTAAGGTTTGCATAGGGGCGAGCCCACGTCCCTGTATGGATCCTGAAGACGACGATGGAGATGACAAGTAAGAAGACAAAAGTAATAGAGGCTAGAACAAAGATAACGGGAGAAAAAACAAAAAAAAGACTAATGAAATGTTGAAATTTGACATTTTAGTCAAGACATAGAGGTGTCCATCTTAACATTTCTTCTAACTTAGGGGGCTGGCCAAGCGGGAAGTTGGTCACACTTTGTAGGCTAATCGGACAATAATCCAAAATAAACTAAGGTTCCGTTTGATACGCGACAAAATATATGAGTAAGAAAATGACTTTCTTTCCCATTAGAAAGAAAAGAGATTTCTTACCTTAAAGTCAAATTTTAGGTGTTTGATAAGATAGTGAGAAAAGAAGGTGAGAAAAAAGGTGTCTTTAGACAAATGTTTATTAATTATGTTTTATTTATTAATTGGGACTTTAACCAATATATAAATGTTAGGCATTTAAGAGGTACCTTTAGACAAATGCTTATTAATTAGGTTTTATTTATTAATTGAGCCTTTAACCAATATATAAATGGTAGAATGTAAGGGGTGCCTTTAGAACTTCAGGGTATTTATTAATTGGACAGAGATGAACAGAGAGAGTTACGGTAGGAGAGGAATAGAGAGATAAAGTTACGGGAGGAGAAGTTATGGGAGGAGGAGAGAGTGAGAAATCAACTTTCTCATCTAAAAGGTGGGAAAAAGAATTAGACCATTTGCACACTTTTTTTTCTTAGGAAATCGATTTTCTTATCCAAAGTGACCAACCAAACAGCGGAAAACTGATTTTCTTAGGAAAACGACTTTCTTACTCACATTTCCACACGTATCAAACGGACCCTAAATTAAATTAAATTACATTTTTGATGAGTGATCATCACGTTGATAACACTCCAAAAAAAAATGGCATAATAATGCGAAGTAACTAGGTAGTAATAAAATTTTATTTACATACTTACAAGTGTGTTACTAATTAGTCCATGGAAAAGAAATAATCAAGTTTTTGCTCAACCAAATCTTGGAGAATCAAGTATTGATCATATGCAAAGTTGATAGAAGAGAAAAATATAAAGATTTTTTGTAATTTTGACAAAGAATCGCACCACAACGATTCACTTGTTTCCAATCAAATAGAAAAAAGAAAAAAATATAGTGAACTATTTATTATGAAGATTGGTGAAATTTGAGTTCTTAGCTATTACTTGATTGTCACAAAGTTCCTTACTTGATGAAGTTGATGGACTAATGGAGTTCTTCCCCGTTAAATGTTGAACCAAAGTCATAAAATGTTGTGCATCTGCATGAATGATTTTAGGTATTTCTTCGTAAACTACGAGAGGTAATTTCTTATCTATTTTCAATCTCTCAAGTACTTCTTTTCCATCTTTCCTAGTCGTCTTTGATCCTCCATGATTTTGATCTTGATCTTGTTTTTGCCCATTCATTTCGGGAATTTAAATATACAAACTTGATTGATCATACATATATTCCAAGAAGATAGGTATTGATTAATTTGATCAAGAATATTTATATAGGATTTTGAATACGTAAAATACAAGAAATTAGTAACAATAATAGATTATATTACTTTTAGGGTTGACCAGTTCTATTCTTTGAGGGTTACGCTTTGTACTCTTTTTTAAATTTCATATACAACACAAAGTCATACTCAACCCAATTTAAAATGAAATAATATTATTAACCTGTAATAGTTATTAAATGTTTCTAGGAAATAAAGGTCATAAATTGGTCTAATTAAGTTTTGAAGTATGGCAAGGTTTCAGCAGGGCTCATAGTTTAGGTTCTAATCAAGTTACTTTCTAGAGTGGCAAGGTGTATATTTATAGACATTTTCGGTAACTTAGTAGTACCAAAGACCCAAATTTAATAAAAAAAAAAAAAATAGTATATTTTTTGAATTTCTAAGTTTTTCTAATGTAAATATAACAATACATCACTAATGTGTTTATTGCTTTGAGAAAGGTGTAAATATATTTTTCATGCAATTTAGTTTGTGTTGAGTAAAAAAACAAATATGTTCCTACACATATATACAAATCTACTAAACAATAAATATATGAAGGATTAATTTTTGTATTTGCATTAGGGAAAATTAAAGGATTCAAAATACCTATCTTTTATTAATTCTGGTTCTTAAAACCATTATATTTTGTATTATGGACTTATTGTCCAGAGACCCATTTATAAACCAAAATACGTAATTATTAAGAAGTTAAATAAATTATCTAACAAATTTTGACAAATTAAATTTTTGTTAAAAAATCGCATATACCTTGTATGGAGGAAGACTTCTGTCCATGTTCAAGAATCCAATAATATAATTTATTCTAAATTCTAACCTAACAAATTAAGCTGACCTACTAAACTACTAATCTTTCTTTAATTTTTCTAATTTAAGTATTGTTATTTATACACCCATATAAATGCTGCCCTAAACCTATCCAAAGAAGTCACTGTCCCCATTTGAGAATTGACTAACAATATTATTCAACAGTTGCCTTTAAAGTATACTTCACAAGAAAGCTAATCTTGTAAGCTGGTTTTTGACTCATTGTCCTGAGATATTAAATCTAATTATAACTCCCACAAGACATGTCATTGATGATTCAACAATTACCTCTAAATTATACCTTACAAGAAAGCTGACTTTTGGAAGCTGATTTCTTATTCAAAAGTTTTGAGATTGTGAATCCAATTGTAATCTCATAACAAATGGTACTGAAATAGTAAATCTCATTTTGATTAACTAGTAATATATGCTTTTCTCTATGAGAGATTCTATCCTTCGAATCAGGGGCGACCCAGGCCCAACACAGCCAGGGGCGGAGCCAGGATTTCGTCTTAGACAGGGCTGGCCTAAATAAAGTTGTGTACGAAATTTTAAGGCATTACTCCTTGTGAAAAATGATGACATTTTTTGTGCAACACAAGTACTTATTTTATTATTTTACAATAAATCTTTTTATTTTCTATCGTTCGACATACTCAAAGTTTGAGAAGCGAAAAAAAATTTGAAGTTAAATTTGTGACAACAACACCAAAATCAAGAACGCCAACTATTTTGTCTTACCAAGTAGTTGAAATGAAATATGGTAGACACACCACGATAATTTCGTTTAGTAGGGGAGAGGCTTATGGTGGAGGTTGAAGTGATAATAGAAAAAAAAAATGCAAAAAGAGGAAATAAAAAATAAAGGTAAAAAGAAGAGAAGAAGGACCAAAAATAGTGAGGCTGAAAAGAAAGTCTAGACATAACTGAGTGTCAAAAATCAGTTGATTAAGTGTTAAGGATGAAATCAGTACTTCGTTATAAGTTGGGGACCAAACAAGAATTATTCTTTATAACAAACCTAGGTGAAAAAGGTAAGAAAAATTATGGTGAAGGGCAGTTTCGAACCCTTGCCGCATGTGTGCTAGGCAGGACTTCATCCAGCCGGGCTACCTGCTATTAATGTTACTATCTTGGTGCAGAGCTAACAAGACTTGACCCAGGCTATAGCCTGGGTTAGTCTACACATAGCTCCGCCCCTGAACACAGCCGAAGCGGCTGTTTTGACCCCAAACCTTAGATAATGCCCCCATTTTATATAAGTTTAAAGGTACATCCAACGAAATTTAATGAAAAGGTGGTCCGTCAAACTCAGGGCACCTAATATAGTACCATCTCCTGCCTCTCTCTTAAGCAGGGGTGTACATGAACTGAGCTTTTAACGAGTTGTTCGAGCTTGGCTCGACTATTGCTCGTGCTCGACTTGGAGATTAACGAATACGAGCTTAGCACGAGTCCAAAATGATACTCGATTATGTAAGAGCTTGATCATTCTTTAGTGTATCACGAACTACTCGTGAACAACTCGTTTAACATACTATTATAATAGTGTAGTACATAATTACGTATTAGTATTGAAACTTGCACATGAAATATCAACCATTAAAAGATTATTGGAATATGAATCATTAATCATTATTATTGTATGTGACAAATGATCATTGAAGTATTTTGATAATTTAGGAAGTTGTTTTAATTTGGAGTACTTTGATAAACAAGCTTAAAACAATGAGAGCTTGAACTCTTTCAAACTTATACGAGTCGAGCTTGAACAAGTGGACAATTACTTGAACGAGCTCGAGCTCGAGCAAACAGTCAAATACACGAACCGAGCTTGAGCATCTTATTACTCGGCTCGGCTCGACTCGAGTACACCCCTACTCTTAAGAGCATCTCCAATGCAAAACTCAATATTAGAAATTTGGAGTGCCACAGAGGATTTTTTTAATTTTTCTTAAAAACTCAACTCTGAGGCACAACTCAACTAAGATCTCAAAGATGATGTATCAAGAGTGGAATAGAGATATCTCAAGAGCACACTCTATTTCTAAAGTGTCATCTTGAGATATTTCTTATTGTCTAACTCATCAATATATAAATTTGAACCAGTAGAAATCAAGTCTTCGTATATTTCCAAAATAACTAGTTATCTTTTTACAAAAATAATCTTGCTACATAAGCAAAAGAAAAACAAGTTTTAGAAATTTGCATTAAAGACATACAAGAATTGAAGATCTCTGTTTTTGCCATCTATAAGTGAGAATCTCAATAGGAACTCGACAAATAGGACGATTAGAGGTTTTTTTTTTTTTGCATTGGAGATTCTCTAAACTTCTAATCTCCAACCTCTATTGATCTATTCTCACTTTCTACGAAGAAATAAAAAATCTCTTTTTCCCTGTTTGTTTCTTCTTCGTAGCTCGATTAGATTTTCTCTCTTAAGTCTCAATTAGTACTTTTCATTTCTAATTTTGGTTATTTTAACTATTATTTGTTCCATAAATATTTTTTTTCAATTTCATATTATTAGATAATTTGATATGTTTTGGATCAATATTTGTGAATACTACGCGTGTCTCCTTTTTTCATTTAGAAAGTATTTCAGACTGTTTATTTATTCTTCCCTGTAATAGGAAAATTTGATAATTCTGTCAATATGAAATAATTTTTGCGATACAACTTGGCGAATAAGCAGTTAACTAAGATTCGCGTACATCATTATAGAAAGTGAAATATGTAAGAAAAACTACATAGTCAATTAACTTCTCGATCGATCAAACTTTGAACTTTACAAAGTATTTTTATTATCTTTAATTTTAGCATTGAGTCTAATTCTTCATACTCAATAATACTATATATATATATATAATAGAATTGTTTTTATTGACAGATGTACATATAAAGGGCCCCACTCTTTAACTTCGCTCTGGCCCCTCGAGACTTGGGGCGACCCTGCTTAGTATATCATGTTTTCGAAAAAGTTATGCATTGACAAGTAGTTTATAACCCTTTACTACCGATCCAATCGGCCCCCTGGTGTTATGGGTTTTCATCATTAGTATTATCCGGTTGTACTAGAGTTGACTCATTGTTTAGACTATAAGCATTCTCAGTTCCTTTGGCTGCAATACAATGACTTAAGCTTGGAGTAGGGTTTCATAGTCCTGATATGTGTTTCGCCCATTCTAAAAATACCTTTTGGTGAAGATACTCCCTCTTAAATTATTGAGGTTTGGGGTCAAATTTTAGTGGTAACAGTAGGCCTTTTAAAGTAATTATGTAGTGCCAACAATGGGTAGACCAGTTGGTCACTCCATCTACTTCGCAATGGAGAAGTCTCAGGTTCGATAGTATGGAAGTGCAAATCCAGAAATATTGAACTTGGATATAAACAAAGCAATTTATGTAGGTTTTAGGTTATTTAATTCTTCGGGCTTTAGGCCAGTAGTAATTATACAGTTATCGTGCTTATCACATTGTATCGATGTATAATGCCTTTGTACTGACCGTGTTAGTCAATATTAAAAAAAAACACACACAAAAAGAAGTTATTATATAGTTTTAAGGTCCCAGACATCATTAATGACGACCTTTATAGTTATTTAATTCATGATTTATATATATCTTAGACCATATAGTATAGTCTAATTATTTTTTTGAAATTATTGGTGAATGACCCAAAATCTATATCCTAATAGAAAAAAACATCCAAAAATAATAATGTAAAAAAGAATCCATTTTTTAGCACTTGTTAAACTGTTGACAACATATGTAATTATACATTACACTTTAGTTTTTGCAAAAGACAAATTAAAAAAGAAAATTTGGCCAAAATTCCCTAAAAAAATTGTATTTTGGTTAAAAAGGATCAGTCAATTTTTTTAGTCTTTTGCTCCTTGAGTACTTTTTTAATTTGCAACACCTTGCGACAACTTTGCAACGCCTTGCGACAGCTTTCCAACGCTTTGCGACAACTTTACAACCGCTTTTCAACACCTTACAACAACTTTGCAACGCCTTGTAAAATTATTGGGTTTTAACCAAACAAAATACAAATATTTGGATTTTTAACAAAAAAAAATATAACTTGTCTTTTTAACTAATTTTTTTAAATTGGGCCTTCGATCTATTTCACGATTTAAAAATGCATTAGTTTAAATGTTTCGCTAAAAAACAAAAAAATAAATGTGGAAACCATTTTTTTCTTTACAAGCCAAGTCAAAAAGGTTTTAGCCAAAATGTTAGTGTCAGTCTGTTTTTGTCAAATGCAAAAAGACAAATGCGAAACATTTTTCGAAAATAATGTTTGAACAAAAAAGAATTTGTTCAGAAATTTACAAAATATTTGAGAACAAACTAAAATTTGTTCAAGAATTTTCAAAATTATTTTTATTTGATCTCGGGAGTAAAATTGTACTTTCACAAAATAATTTTTTTTCAAATATTATTTAGGTTTGGGTCTGATTTTTTATTATACCCAAAATTTTGGGTCTTTATATTATCGTGACTTCAATGGCAACAAAACAAAGAACTCATACATTTAAAATCACACAAAAAATATCTATATATAAACGCTGGTTTATCAAGAATACGCAAGAAAAGTACTTCGAGTTGTTGATTTATCGCCATAGATTAGAACCAATAATTCATTATCTAATGGATTTTTCCGTTTTAATACTCCATCAGAGAGTTATCAGTCTTTTTGAAAGCATAAAATTTTGGGTTGGGTTTGGGTGGAATATGGGTACTAAATTTTTATATTTACCCTCCCTAGACTCTACCTGGCCTTCTAGATGGCTCAAGTACTCACATATCTGGGCTCAACCATTGGACCATTAGGGGTGAGTAAAACACAGGTTGGAACGGTTGAATCCAATCAGACTGCCAAAACTGAAAGATTTCCGACTGAGCTAGATTTGAATTGGGCAATCAATATATAGTTTAATTTCTATTTGTTTAGTTTATGAGATTGGGAATCAACTCTGAATTAGCTATGAATTGAATTGGAAGTAATTTTTCTTTCTTTGATGAAGAACTATGATTCTTAATTTCCTGATTAGAAAATGGGATAAGTTTGGGTAAATTGAATTGGAGTGATTCTAATTTTGTGGTTAAAGATTGATTGATTCATAGAGTTATTAAGTAACTGTGGGGGAAGGAGTTTTTATTTGTCATGTAGAGAAATTAGTCATTCAGTACTTAACTAATTTACACCCAAGATAACATAATTAGAATTGTTTTAGGATTGTTGTATCCTGAGCAGAAAATTGATGTTATTAAAGCACTTCATTCTCATGTCAGTTTCCCCTTTCCAATGTTTTGTTTTCAATCTCCATGCCTAAAGTAGTTCTGCTCAGAATCCAGGCGGATTCCTAAGTCAACAGATTGACTGAGGATTCACAAAACTCAGCTCTTCTCTTTGACACACACAACTTTCCATGGTTGCAGAAGTTATTTTAGTTTCAGACATGAAAAGTATATCTGGTTTGTGTTTCACTGGAATATTGTTCGGGTGGGTGCAGCCAATGTCATCAAGTTCAAAGAAGTCGGACATGATTTGGGAAACTTGCTCAACTGCCCCGATTCAAGGGGGGTTGAGCAATTTTGCCCCCTCCAAAGAATAGTTGGCAAAAGTGCCCTCTATAGAGTTTTTTGAAATTTTTGTTCCGTTTTTGCCCTCGTATAAAAGAAAATCTGAAAATTCTAGATTTATAAATTTTCACACGAATGGGATGCCAGCCCAACCCTCTTCTTCTTCCTCTTTTTCCTACTCCCATGACTCCCTTCTTTTCTTCCTTCTCCATCCGCGCCTTCTTGTTTGTTCTCTCTTGGAAGCTTTGTTTTGAACAAAAGACATAAAGAATTCGTTTAATTGTCTCTCTACCCGCTCTCGCTCTCTCTCTTGATCTTTCTTTCACCACTAAATATTTTAGTTTTATCCTCTTTTGAATGAGAATAAAGTCACATGAGAACCTGAAACACAAGATTCTTGTTTTTAACCAGCATCCTGCGTGTCCCCTTAGTTTATTGAAAATGCCCGTATGACCCTCTTTCTTCTTTTCCTTATATTGACCGTTAACTTTTTTATACTTTCCAAAATTACCCTCTTAAGATAAGATGGAAGAGTAATTGATCACTTGGTAACAGTGATTAAAATAAAGATGAGGTAGAAATGTATGTTCATTGAAGTAACTGTGAAGGATTTATTACTATAAAGCATTCAATACGAGGGACATGGTTACAATATTAACTGACCTAGTAGACCCCCTCTACATTCAAGGAGATACAACTGAGAATGTTTTCAAATGATTTTACCAGAAATTTGACCAAAGACCCAATTCCCAGTTGGTTTGGTTAAAAGGAGTACATGGTTACAATATTAAGAAGACGAAGCCAAATATCAATCTATTTAGACAATTAAGGCATCAAAATATTTACAACTAGCATCTTATCCAACCAAAGGGATATACTGAGATGGTAATGATGTCCGGTGGGAAAACCAATTTATCCAGAAATTTATATTTTCTTAGTTCATTTATACAAAAAGAGTTGATTGGTTATGGGCTTATGCTTCCTTGGGTCAACACTTTGTCTGTACGATTTTCATTATTTTTTGAATCAGTATTTTTGAGGTTCTTTTTCTTTCGCAGGACTCGAAATTAGTGGAGTCATTTTCATAAGTATTCTCACTTACCTTGAATATTATGTGCACTCATAATGGACATAGTACCATGATAACACCTTCCCGTCACGCCTAAATTTTTGGCACACAAAAATGGCTGAGTTGTGGTGCTAAGCGAGTTCCCTTGCCTTGGTGGATCTCTTTGAGCATTCTGGAGACCAATCTGTGTGCAGAACTCTTGAGTGTTCAACGAGATTCCAGATGATTCTAATAGCTTGTAAAACCCTGAAGAGCACTCTGGAAGGTCCAGACAAGTGAGTGACTTAGAAGTGTGTAGAGAATTCTAGAGAATGTTCTCGAATTCTCCACCACTGAAAGTGGGTGGAAGCTTCCTGGCTTCTTAAGCCTATAGAGGGGAAGGGGCCCTCATTTGCAAACCACTCAAGTTGAGAGCAACCAAGCATGTGAGTGACTTGGAAGTGTGCAAGCCTTCTAATAGTCCAGACTTCAGTATAAGTGACTAAGTGTGCTTGTAAGAGATAGTTTTGTACTGAGATGTCTTAATAAATTTCGAGTTCCACCCAAGTGTGTTGGTGTCTACTATTCTTATTTCTCTTCAGTACTTTAGTGTGCTAGTTTCTTGTAATTTTGCTGCCAAAAGAGCCATTGATTAGCCTTAATCAAGGTTACTGGTGAATATTAAGGTAAGGGTTTACTTGTGTTTGACAATTAACGGTTTGAGCATAAGTGTCGCACGAGCTATCGACTGATAATGCCGGATTGCTATTTTGTTTGTGACAAGTGGTATTGGAGCCTTGTTCGTAGGATCAGCTCATGGTAACAATACGTTGGAACTATGTTAACGAATTCGAGACAAAATGAGTCATAAAAGACCCTAGGAAGGAGGAACGTCCCAAAGGGAAGAGTATCAAGACAATTCGAGATAAGCCATGTGACTCTAAGAGGGATGCTTCCTTGGAAGCTCGATTGGATGCTTTTCAAGCAAAGATGGCCAATGAGCTGGATGGCTTGAAGGAGCTAGTTCGGAAGGTTGAGGAGTCTACTTCCGAACTAGGAGCAAAACTTGAAGGCTTAACAATTGACCAGACAGACTAGATGAAGGAGACATCCGTAGCCTTTGATGTTTATAGAGGGAGCATATGAACATTAGTAATAGATCAAACCAAATAAGATAGTAGAATACAACCTTTGAAGCTAAGATGGAAGAATGCATGTCCAAGATAGCCATGCTAGAAAAGAACATGGCCCATGGGAAAATGGTAGTCCGTGAAGCCACTCGAAGAAAGGTGTCCGAGCTTAAGTGTTTCAGTGGAGCCCAAGATGCCAAAGAAGCAGAAAACTTCTTGTGGCATATGATGAGATATTTCAAGGCAATAGACCTTGATGAAGAGGAGGATATGGTGGAGACTGTAGGCATGTATCTAATCGATGATGCATTATTATGGTGGCGATGAAAGATCGACGACATCGATAGGGGGCGATTCAGGATCGATGCCTGGGAAACTTTCAAAATGGGGTTTAAGACTCAATTCTTCCTAGAAAATGTGAAGTTCCGAGCCCGATAACGACTCCTACTGCTCTGATCTCTCACTACTTCTGTAAAGGAGTTCAACAACCTCATGATTGACATCCCAGACATGTTGGACAAGAATCGTCTATTTTTCTTCCTACACGGATTGGAGAAGTAGGCAGTCACCGAGCTTCGTTGTATAAGAGTATAAGACCTACCCATGGCCTTGGCATCAGTGGAGAAACTATAGGACTTCATGCCTCATCAAGAAACTGAGAAGTTTAAAGAGTAACCCCAAAAGCGAAAAGGTGTGGAAGGTGACCTTGAAAAATATTGGAGAGAGGGTCAATATTTCGACCGAGACAAAAGACGGTGGGACACAACCAAGGATAATAGAAAATTTAAGGAGAAAGGAAACCCGCCAAAGAACTACCTCATCTGTGAGGGAAACTATCCATCTTAATTTCACATGTCTGAAGAAAAGTGTACTTACAACCATGGTGGCCAAATGCGAAAAAGACATGAACAAAGGTAAGGACAAAGTTGAGGATGACGAGAGATATGCTGAAATGAGATCAATCCACCCTACTACTCTAAAGATAGAGCACCCATCCACCAACCCAAAAAATAAGGTAGGACTTCTCTATGCAGACCTTACCCTGAATTGATAGTCTACCCAACCCACAGTCAATAGTGGCGCAAACAAGTACTTCATCACCCCTCAAGAAGCCGTAAGGTTAGGGATGAAGATTGCACCATGAAGGTGGTGAACTCTAATGGCAGTGTCATACATGGAGCATGAAGTGGCCAAGTACACTTTTACGTGGGAGACATAGACGACCATAAGATAATATTGGGTCAAGACTTCCTTAAGGTTTCAAAAGCCATTGTAGTGCCTCACCTTTTTCTTGACAGGTTGTCGTCTATAATGATGCGCTATGTCTACATCAATGACAATGATTTTCCACAAGATATGTGTAATGAAAGTTGTAAATCAAATAGAAAGTACATTATATGGGAATTTTTTACTTCAATAATTTCCTCTGTTTACTGAAATGTTATCTTTGTTTTTCCGTGCCCTCTGTCGTTCAAATAATTGAAGGTTGGTTATATGTATTACTATAAGTTTGTAAGTGCATGTAAAATGCAGTAATATGTGAATCTCAAAATGGTCAATAGTTTCACATTTTGCACATATTGTTGAACCTTAAGTTCTACAAATATTATACTCGATACATAGGGTATCATGTAACACTGTTAATTAGAAAAGAAACTAGACTAATCATTGGGTTAGAGTTACATTTCAATTTGGAGCTGGAGCACGAGCAGTTGAATAAGAAGTGGCAGAAGAGAGAAGGTGATGATGATTGTAGTCTTGAAGATGGAAAAGTTTTCTTTCTTTATCTCTCCAAAGAATGATCAATCTGGGCAAAACATGAGTGACTAGGGCAAAACGTGAGTAAAATCATAATTGTCTTTCTCTTTAATTTGGGGAAATCAATTGACATTGGACTTTGTTTTTTTTCCAGTAGGCATCCCTAGTTACGTTAAGTATCAACCTTGAGAATTAGGAAATTGGACTCGATATGGACCCCTTTAACACGTTGCGCCGCATATGCACCTTCGACACCATAGTTTATAAACGACCTAGTTTTTTTGCTATCGTCTCCCAGTTTGGATCATTGAATTTGGATCATTAACTTTGGTCCATATCTTTGGACTTCCATAGTACTAAGCCCCAAATGCTGACATTGGTTTCTACTATCCACTTCATATATTGTCATCCTATCTATGTTTTTCTTTTATCTCTTCTATTTATTTTCTAAAAGAAATCAATTTTCGTTGTTCTTCTTCCTCTTTTATCACTGGACAAACCTTCTTCCTTGATAAATATAGTAATTTGGATGTTCAAAAGCGCATATCACGTTATCTTTTGCAACTTCATCTAGAACTTGTGCATGGGTTTCGTGATGTATCTCTTAGATCTTTTGTTTGTGTAGATCTTGTACGTATATGGTATTTTTCTGATGCCTTCGGAAACACCATATGTGTTCCAAAAGACATAAAATGATGAAAGTATTTAATTATCGAACGAGTGATTGCGACAAATCTTTACATTTGAAGATCGTAGGTTAAACTTAAATTCAGAAACGATTCATAATGGTACAGAATATTTTTAATTCTATTTATACCTAATCAGATGGAAGAGCTAGAGAGGAATAAAGGCGTAGATATGAAAGTGTTGCAAAACAAATCAATAAATTATTATGTCTGAATTGAGACATGATAACTCCTCGTTGTGAGATGTATTTGTCAGTTTGTAAGCCTTTTGTATGTTCTTCAAATCAGCATCATAGTAAGCATACTCAGATACCGGAGGCATCAAAGAAGCTAAACAATCATATAGTACTCAAAGACGTTGTAGATTTGGACGATGACGGTGACGAAAATGATGCTTCAGGGGTAGACCGTTACAAATTATTCAGATCACATACTAAGTGAGTGAAAACTCTTGGTGTTGAAAAATTTCATTTATGTCCGGCGATATTAGCTTATTATAGCATTAGAAAAGGATCAACTTCTCTTACATTAGCCAAATTTGTGGTAACGTTAAGTGTAATTCTCGACTATGATAAAGAAGACGGAGGTCGGGTTGTAGCTAGGAATAATTTCAACTATGATTTTGAGGTGTCCAAGATAAGTCGCGATCCCCGTTATAACCTTCTAATCTCTAACTTGGATCTACGTATAGGATCACAAACACAAGGATTTTACAATGTGGAATTCGACATAACTAACAGTCTAATGGTCAATTTCGGGGCACGATCTTATGTATCTCGGCTACCAATTCGGAAATGCTACTCAAGGAGCCACACCTTTCAAGGCATTCCTGAAGACTTCCTACGACTATCTAGAGGTCACGATAAAGAGGCCAACTAGTGTCAACCCAATCAAGAATTAAGAGTAAGCATTTTGTGAATTAATAGTTATGTTTCTTTGGTTGCATCGAAAGACTGTTCGTAGTGGTACAAAATTTTCGGAATGATTTTCTAAGCCAAATCTGATGGAAGAGCTAAAAGGAATATTTGCGGTAGATACGGGAGTGTTGCGAAAGAAATCAAAGAATTGATATCTCAGAAGTGGGACGTGATTATTCCTCGTTTTGTGATGTATTTATCAATTTGTAAGCAGATTGTATATCCTTTAAGTTAACATCATAGTAAGGATATTCAAATACCCGAGGCAGCAAAGAAGATAAACAATCATATGCTACCCTAAGACGTTGTAGATTTCGATGATGACTGTCACGTAAATGATGTTTCAAGGGTAGATAATTACAAACTATTCAGATCACATCCTGAAGGAGTGAAAACTCTTGAGTTTGAAAATATTTTATATATGTCGGGCGATATAAGCTTAGTTTTGCATCAGAAAAGGATCGATTTCGCTTACGACAATCAACTGCGTGGTAGCAGCGTAATGTAATTGTAGACTCTGATCAATAAGACAAGGGTCAGATTGTAGATAAACATGATTCCACCTATGATTTTGAGGTGTCCAACATGAGTCTAGATCCCCTTCGTGACCTTCCAGTCTCTAACTTGGATCTGCGTCTAGGATCACAAATGCAAGAATTTTCTAATGTGGAGTCGGAAATAACAAAGTCTAATGGTCAAATGTGGAGAATGATGTTATGAATCTCGGTTACCGATTCAGAAATGGTATTAAAAGATTATGTGTAACTTGGGTGTTTAAAAGCGTTCTTATGGTCAAATGTGGAGCATGATCTTATGAATTTTACAAAAGAAATTGATTTTCGTTGTTGTTATTCATGTTTTGTTACTCGACTGACCTTCTTCCCTGATGAATGTAGTAATTTGGTTGTTTAAAAGCGATTATTACGTTAATATTTGATATATTTTTTTATATCTTTTGTTTGTGTAGATCTAGTACTTATATGGTGCTTTTTATGCCTTCAAAAACAGATTCATGTTGTAGGTGACATAATAAGATAAAAGTATTTTATGATCGAATGAGTGATTACAACAATCTTTATATTTAAAGATCGCGGACTAAAATTAAATACGGAACTTGAAAAACTGATCTTAATGGTACATAATATTCTGAATCATTTTCTTCACCTATTCTGATTTAATAGTTGGAGAGGAATAAAGGCAGTAGGTATGGAAGTGTTACAAAAGAAATTAAAGAATTTTTATCTCCGAAGTATGACATGATAACTCGTTATATTGAGATGGACTTATCAGTTTGTATGCTAACTGTACATTCTTCAAATCAGGATCATAGTAAGGATACTCAGATAAACGAGTTAGTAAAGAAGCTAAGCAATCATATGGTACCCACACGTTGTACATTGGGATGATGACTGTGACGAAAATGATGTTTAGTGCGTAGATAATTACAAACTATTCATCCAGAAGAAGTGAAAAATCTTGGTGCTGAAAATATTTCATGTGTCGGGCAATATAAGCTTACATTTGCATTAGAAAAAGATATATTTCTCTCACGACAGTCAAATTCATGATAATAGAGAAATGTGCATGAATGGTTTTAGTCCTAGGGCCCATGTATTTGCATGTGTTTCTATTTTCCACTTCTTCTATTTTTTCAACCTATTTATGTTTTTCTTTTATCTCTTCGATTTCTTTTATACAAGAAATCAACTTTCGTCGTTGTGATTACTCTTTTATCACTTGATCGACCTTCTTCCTTGATGAATGTTGTAATTTGGGGGTTTAAAAGCGCTTATCACATTATCATTTGCAGCTTCATATAGAACTTGTTCATGGGTTTCATCATTTATTTCTTAGATCTTTTGATTGTGTAGATCTTGTACTTATATAAAGTTTTTGATGTCTTTGGAAACAAATTCATGTTTCAGGAGACATAAAAGGATAAAGTATTTAATTATCGAACGCGTGTTTGCAGCAATCCTTATATGTGAAGATTTTGGGCTAAACTTAAACACAAAACCGAAAGACGGTTCGTAATGGCGCAAAATATTCTGAATCATTTTCTATACCTAATCTGATGGAAGAGCTGGAGAGGGATAAAGGCGGTAGATATGGATGTGTTACGAAAGTCATCAAAGAATTATTATTTGAGAAGTAGTACATTATAACTCCTCATTTTGAGATGTTTTGTCAGTTTGTAAGCCTATTGTTTATTCTTTAAGTCAAAATTATAGTAAAGATACTCAGATACACGAGGCAGCAAAGAAGCTAAACAAGCATATGATACCCAGGACGTTGTACATTTGGATGATGATTGTGACGAAAATGATGTTTCAGGGGGTAGATAATAACAAACTATTCAAATCACATCCTGAATGAGCGAAAAATCTTGGTGTAGAAAATATTTCATCTATGTCGGGTGTTATAGCTTATTTTATCATCGGAAAAGGACCAATTTCTCTTACGACATTCAAATTTTTGGTAACAGTGAAATGTAATTGTCGACTCTAAGGAATAAGACAGAGGTCGAGTTGTAGCTAAACATGATCGTAACTATGATTTTGAGGTGTGGAAGATGAGTCGTGATCCCAGTTGTGACCTTACAGTCTCTAACTTTGAGTTGTGACTAGAATAAAAAAAATGCAAAGAGTTCACAATGTGGAGTTGGACATAACAAATTGTCTAATGGTCAATTTTGGGACATTATCTCATGAAACTCGCTTACCAATTCGGAGAAAGTACACAAGGAGCCACACCTATTAAGGCATTACACAAAAATTCCTACGACTTTCTGGAGGTCACCTTAAAGAGGCAAACTAGTGTCAATCAGGAATTTAGTAGTATGTAGTATATTGCGAATTAATAGTTATGTTGTTATGGTTGCTCTTAATTAGAGCATTGATAGGCGAAGTTGGTAGAAGAGCGAAATGTACGGGTTTTCTGTAATATCAACGTAGAATCACATCACAACGACTTATTATCATTGAATCAGAAGAAGAAGAAAATAAATTGTTGTTTATGACTATTGGTAAAATGTAGGTTCATAGTTAATCCTTGATTATCAGACTAGCTATAATCCAACTAGTGACTGCAACAATCCTTTATATTTGACGATCGCAGGCTAGACTTAAATACAGGAACCGAAAAACTATTCGTAGTGGTAGCAAATTTGCTGAATCATTTTTTATGCCTAATCTGATGGAAGAGATAGAAGGAATAAATGCGGTAGATACGGAAGTGTTGAGAAAGAAATTACAGAATTGTTATCTCAGAAGTGGGACATGATTATTCCTCATTATGTGTTGTATTTATCAATTTGTAAGCATATTGTATATCCTTTAAGTCAACATCATAGTAAGGATACTAAGATACCGGAGGCAGCAAAGAAATTAAACAATCATATGGTACCCCAAGACGTTGTAGATTTCAATGATGGCTGTCACGTAAATGATGTTTCAAGGGTAGATAATTACAAACTATTCAGATCACATTCTGAAGGAGTGAAAACTCTTGGGGTTGAAAATATTTTATATATGCTGGGCGATATAAGCTTATTTTTGCATCAGAAAAGGATCAATTTTTCTTACGACAGTCAACTTCGTGGTAACAGCGTAAAGTAATTGTCGACTCTTATGAATAAGACGGTGGTCAGATTGTAGATAGACATGATTCCACCTATGATTTTGAGATGTCCAACATGAGTCTTGATCCCCTTCGTGATCATCAAGTCTCTAACTTGGATCTGCGTCTAGGATCACAAATGCAGGATTTTTCTAATGTGGAGTCGGACGTAACAAAGTCTAATGGTCAAATGTAGAGCATGATCTTATGAATCTCGGTTACCGATTCGGAGATGGTACTAAAAGATTGTGTGTAACTTGGGTATTTAAAAGCGTTTTTATGGTCAAATGTGGAGCATGGTCTTATAAATTTTACAAAAGAAATAGATTTTCGATGTTGTTATTCATGTTTTATTACTCGACTGACCTTCTTCCATGATGAATGTAATAATTTGGTTGTTCAAAAGCGCTTATCAAGTTAATATTTGATATATTTTTTATGTTTTGTTTGTGTAGATCTATTACTTATATGGTATTTTTTATGTCTTCCAAAACAGATTCTTGTTGTAGTACACATAAAAAGATAAAAGTATTTAATGATCGAACGAGTGATTGCAACAATCTTTATATTTAAATATCGCAGGCTAAACTTAAATACAAAAACTGAAAGACGGATCTTAATGGTAAAGAATATTCTGAATCATTTTCTTCACCTATTCTGACGGAAGAGGTTGAGAGGAATAAAGGCAGTAGATATAGAAGTGTTGCGAAAGAAATTAAGGAATTTTTATCTCCGAAGCATGACATGCTAACTCCTTATTATGAGATGGACTTATCAGTTTGTATGCCTACTGTACATTCTTCAAGTCATGATCATAGTAAGGATACTAGGATACACGAGGCAGTAAAGAAGTTAACCAATCATATGGTACCCCCGGACGTTGTACATTGGGATGATTACTGTGACGAAAATGATGTTTCAGGCATAGATAATTACAAACTATTCATCCCGAAGAAGTGAAAAATCTTGGCACTGAAAATATTTCATATATGTCAGCTAATATAAACTTACATTTGCATCAGAAAAGGACATATTTCTCTCACAACAGTCAAATTCGTGATAACAGAGAAATGTGCATGAATGGTTTTAGTCCTAGGGCCCATGTATCTGCATGTGTTTCTATTTTCCACTTGTTCTATTTTTTCAACCTATTTATGTTTTTCTTTTATCTATTCGATTTCTTTTATACAAGAAACCAATTTCGTTGTTGTGATTCCTCTTTTATCACTAGACCGACCTTCTTCCCTGACGAATGTATTAATTTGGGTGTTAAAAAGCGCTTATCACGTTATCATTTGCAGCTTCATATAGAACTTGTTCATGGGTTTCATGATTTATTTCTTAGATCTTTTATTTGTGTAGATCTTGTACTTATATAAAGTTTTTGATGCCTTTGGAAACAAATTCATGTTTCAGGAGACATAAAAGGATAAAGTATTTAATTATCGAACGCGTGTTTGCAGCAATCCTTATATTTGAAGATTTTGGGCTAAACTTAAACACAAAACCGAAAGACAGTTCGTAATGGCACAAAATATTCTGAATGATTTTCTATACCTAACCTGGTGGAAGAGCTGGAGAGGAATAAAAGCGGTAGATATGGATGTGTTACGAAAGTAATCAAAGAATTATTATCAGAGAAGTAGTACATTATAACTCCTCATTTTGATATGTATTTGTTAGTTTTTAAACATATTGTTTATTCTTTAAGTCAAAATCATAATAAGGATACTCAGATACACAAGGCAGCAAAGAAGCTAAACAATCATATGGTACCCAGGACGTTGTACATTTGGATGATGATTGTGACGAAAATGATGTTTCAGGGGGTAGATAATAACAAACTATTCAAATCACATCCTGAATGAGCGAAAAATCTTGGTGTGGAAAATATTTCATCTATGTCGGGTGATATTAGCTTATTTTAGCATCGGAAAAGGACCAATTTCTCTTACGACATTCAAATTTTTGGTAACAGTGAATGTAATTGTCGACTCTAATGAATAAGACAGAGGTCAAGTTGTAGCTAGACATGATCCCAACTATGATTTTGAGGTGTGGAAGATCAGTCGTGATCCTAGTTGTGACCTTACAGTCTCTAACTTTGATTTGTGACTAGATTAAAAAATGCAAAGAGTTCACAATGTGGAGTTGGACCTAACAAACTGTCTAATGGTCAATTTTGGGGCATCATCTCATGAAACTCGCTTACCAATTCAGAGATAGTAGACAAGGAGCCACACCTATTAAGACATTACACAAGACTTCCTACGACTTTCTGGAGGTCACCTTAAAGAGGCCAACTAGTGTCAACCTAATCAGGAATTTCGTAGTACGTAGTATATTGCGAATTAATAGTTATGTTTTTATGGTTGCTTTTAATTAGAGCATTGATAGGCGAAGTTGGTAGAAGAGCGAAATGTACAGGTTTTTTGTAATATCAACGTAGAATCACATCACAACGATTTATTTTTATTGAATCAAAAGAAGAAGAAAAAAAATTGTTGATTATGAAGTTTGGTGAAATGTAGGTTCCTGGCTATTCATTGATTATCAGAAAGTTCCTTACTTGATGAAGTTGATAATATTGTGGTACTTGATCATGATGATGGACTAATGGAGTTTTCTCCTTTTAAATGTTGAACCAAAGTCATAAAATGTTGTGCATCTGCATGAATGATTTTAGGTGTTTCCTTGTAAACTACGATAGGAGATTTTTATTTGTCATAAATTTTTTGAATTCTTCCTTGCCATATTTTCGTCTTGACTTTGATCCTTCATGATCTAGCTCTTGCCGATTCATTTCATAAAAGCTTGATCAATCATACATAATTTCAAGAAGACAAGTATTGATTAATACGAATATTTTGTTGGAACCGGAGCCAATTTTTGCTCCACCCGACTCGTCAAACTAAGAAACAAAGCGTGTCGTTGTATTCGTCTTGTCGAGCTCTTCAACTTAGAGCTAAGGCTTACTCAAATCCGATAATGGATGAATGAGGAATTCAAGTTTAAGGTTTGCACGAAGATCGGTTAAAATAAGGACTAAAACGTCAAAAGGACAAGTTAGATCGTGGGCCATCGGGGCAAAGAGAGCATGTCCAGCTCAGGGCGACTCACGTTCATGCCGCGGGAGTGCGCCAGATCTAACAGCTTGCATCTACTCTGCTTCGGGCAAGCTTCGAGATTTCGTCAGATCTCATCTACTGACCATCTAGTTTATATGTTGGGCATGTTTCAGCCAGCATCTAGCTTCATCTAACGGTGAACGTTCTTTCTGCGATTTGAAGCTAGATCTAACGACTCAAGATCAACATCATAGTAAGCATACTCAGATACCGGAGGAATAAAAAAAGCTAAACAATAATATGGTACTAAAAAACGTAGTAGATTTGGATGATGACTATGACGAAAATGATGCTTCAGGGGTAGACAGTTACAAATTATTCAAATCACATCCTAAAGGAGTGAAAACTCCTGGTGTTGAAAATATTTCATTTATATCGGTTGATATTAGCTCATTTTAGCATTAGAAAAGGATCAACTTCTCTTACATTAGCCAAATTCGTGGTAACAGTTAAATGTAATTCTCGACTATGATGAAGAAGACAGAGGTCGGGTTGTAGCTAGAAATAATTTCAACTATGATTTTGAGGTGTCCAATATTAGTCGTGATTCCTGTTATAAACTTCTGATTTCTAACTTGGATCTACGTCTAGGATCACAAATGCAAGGATTTAACAATGCGGAGCTCGACATAACTAACAGTCTAATGGTCAATTTCGGGGCACAATCTTATGTATCTCGGTTACCAATTCGGAGATGCTACTCAAGGAGCCATACCTTTTAAGGCATTCCAGAAGACTTCCTAAGACTATCTAGAGGTCACGTTAAAGAGGTCAACTAGTGTCAACCCAATCAAGAATTAAGTAGTAAGTATTTTGTGAATTAATAGGTATGTTTCTTTGGTTGCTCTTACTTGGAGTGTTGATACGCGACTTGATAGAAGAGCAAAATATAAGAGTTATATGTAATATTGATACAAAATCGCACCAGAACGACTTACCTGTTTCTATCGAATCAAAAGGAAGAAAAAAAAAATAAACTTTTGATTATGAAGATTAATAAAAATTTGGGTTTTTAGCTATTACTTGATTATCAGAAAGTTCCTTACTTGATGAAGTTGATAATATGGTGGTACTTGATGATGATGAAGGAGAAATAGAGTTCTTCCTTGTTAGATGTTGAACCAAATTCATAAACTGTTGTGCATGAATTATTTTAGTCCTAGGCTCTATGTGGCAGCAAGGGTTTCTAGTATCCAGTTCTTTTATTTTTTCATCATATTTATGTTTTTCTTTTATCTCTTCTGTTTCTTTAAAAAAAAAAAATTCTTTTATCTCTAGTGTCAACCCAATGACGAATTAAGTAGTAAGTATTTTGTCAATTAATAGTTATGTTTCTTTGGTTGCTCTTACTTGGATATTGATATGCGAAGTTGATAGAAGAGCAAAATATAAGGGCCATCTGTAGTACTGATACTGTGATGCCCCAAGCCCAGCAGTTGTCGATATTGTCCTCCCTTTCACCACCACCCTCGCACGGATGGTAGGAGGTTTTGTTCTTGGCGGGAGCACCACGGACTCCTCCAAAAGGCCTCGGTATTGGGCGAAGACACGCGATTCGCCCGACCTATCAGAGCACGCAACGACACCGTGGACCCCCCACATACACGATTTTGTCCTCACTTAGCCACCACTTAGCGTGGTGTGAGGTTTTGTCTTGGCGAAGGCACCACGACCCTCCCAAGAGGCCTCGGTACTTACCAAGCTTGAGCATACACCTATAGCCAAGGCTCCGGACACTCTCGTGAGCGATGTGGAACTATCACAATCCCCCACCCTCAACGAAGAGCCGTCCTCGGCTCTGATACCACTTGTGACGCCCCAAGCCCAGCAGTTGCCGATATTGTCCTCCCTTTCACCACCACCCTCGCACGGATGGTAGGAGGTTTTGTTCTTGGCGGGACCACCACGGACTCCCCCAAAAGGCCTCGGTATTGGGCGAAGACACGCGATTCGTCCGACCTATCAGAGCACGCAGCGACACCGTGGACCCCCCACATACACGATTTTGTCCTCACTTAGCCACCACTCAGCGTGGTGTGAGGTTTTGTCTAGGCGAAGGCACTTACCAAGCTTGATCATACACCTATAGTCCAGGCTCCGGACACTCTCGTGAGCGATGTGGGACTATCACAGATACAAAATCGCACTAGAACGACTTACCTGTTTCTATCGAATCAAAAGGAAGATAAAAAAAATATATATTTGGTGTGTCTGGAATATAATTCTGATTTTAGAAATATTCTGGTGTGTTTGAAATTCTGAGGAGACAAGTACCAGTTAAGTTATAACATTCAAGTGTCTAGAAGATCCATTCGCATTAGTCTAAGAGCTCATATTATTTATGAAGGTTCGCCGCTTTTAGAATATAAAAATAACATCTTAAATTCTGAAAGGATAGTCATCGTACCCCGAAGCCATACACCTTATTTGTTGGTACCGTTATGAGGGTGTAAAATGTCTTAAGGAAAGAGAATTTATTTTCGCCTCGACTCGATAAATTCTTCTTGTTACCCTCCATTAATTTTGTCTATGTCGGTTAATCCAAAGGAAGGATGACTGATAAGTTAGTATTAGCTTATCGTTTATCACTCTATAAATAGAGAAATGAAACTATGTCCTAATCAAGACAAGACAGAGAGATCGATTTATCGAATTCTAACTAGAAAAACAACAATATTTATATAGGGAGATGCTAGAGTTACTTAGAGGATGACATAATAACGTGGAATTCACTAAAAGACAAGGTTTTTTCAAAATTTGACTATGGTGCGGCTCGCTTTTGTTTCCAAATGCGGAAACATGTCATTCTCTAAGTAACAAATTCTAAGTAACTCTATATATGATTCTTAAATAGGTAATATACAAGAAAATAACAAAAATAAATTATATTAATTCTAGAGTTGACTAGTTCTATTCTTTTAGGGTTACATGTTATACTATATTACCATTATAAAACATTTTTCTTGTGTTTAAATTTCATGTGCAACTCATAACCATATTCAACCCAATATAAAATGAAAGAATATATTATTTTAATAAAGTAATTTGAAACTTTTTTAGGAAATAAGTCATAAATGGACCAATTTTTTTTTGAACTTTGGCAAGGTTTCATCAAGTCTCATAGTTTAGGTTCTAATGGACTTCTTTCA
>BEHA01005056.1:0-20444 GCA_002897215.1 Eschscholzia californica subsp. californica
TTTCCCGTCAACGTCTTGTGTAATTTCTGCGAGATTAACAGATTCTTCATCTGCATCCGCCAATACGAAAAATCGTTTTTCCCATTGAACTTCTCTATCTCATATTTCCCTGCTTTGACCGTACCACTTCTCGATCCCATCTTCTCTTCGTTCAATCTCAACAAGGCTCTGATACCAATTGTTATAACTAAAAGTCGCGGAAGCTATCGAACCTACCCAGAAATTGATCCGATTATGAAGATTAATCGAAAAGCTAAGCCAAAATCAAATATGCGAACAGAATTTAACGAGGTTCGGCCTAAAGCCTACGTCCTCGGGCGAACAAGAAATCTTTATTGAAGGATAGATGAAGACGACTCACACAACCCGCAAGTTCGTCCCAAGATGGTACCGTATAGAAATTAACCTTCTATACTAGATCTTCGACGACCGAGAAATTTAACACCGCTAAAAAACTATGAATAAATTTTCTCTCTTACTTGCTCTCTCTCTTTAGCTCTCTCTAAAGAAGAGTTGTTGTTGCTTGTGTTGGTGTGTTGATTACAAAGCACTCAACCCCTATTTATATATATTATAAGCCAAAAAATTGGAAACTGCCTATTGAGCCAAAAAATTGGAAACCATCCTAATTTGGAAACTGCCTATTGCTGCCTCTTAAACCTCCTCTTCAATTTTTAGAAACTGCCTCTTACAGTTACATGACTCTCTTGGTTCATGTTGGACTATTTTCACACTAAAAACTTATCTTCATAACTCTAATAAAATTCTTCTAATGAAGATAAAATTGTAATAAATAATCTTAATATTTTTCCTAATTGAATTGTTGTGTAAAGAAGGAAAAATTAGAATACTCCGTTTCCAACGAAAGGATGAGTCTGATTTCCCTTCAGAAACAAAACAAAATAATCCACTTTGGGGCTCCTAAGGAGACATCATTAACCTATTTATACACCGTATAAGATAAAAAAAACATTATATTCATCATTGTCAAATTCCATTATTAGATTATTAAATTGTAACTATATCATTTTAGATTTGCAACAATAATTTCTCTCATTTCTCACCGTAAATGGGATAAACCCACTTCCAAGCAAATAATGAAATCCAATACAATGCCAGCAATACTTCTCAAAGGTAAATCAGATTAGAAGTAGAAAGGGACCAGATGTTTTACCTACCATTAGTATGAACTTAACTCTGGAAACCAATCATAATCAAATGTTTAAGAACAATTACATAATTATTGATGAAACAAATTCAGATCTAAGAAATACTCGCCATGGCAAGTGAAAAATGATTGAAGTTCAAGAGGGATAAAGTATTTACTTGATTCCAAGATAGTACCTTGATAGAGTGACCATGTGGTTACTATGTTTTTGGTTTTTATTGTTTTATGTTTCGACGACTTCATCTTCTTGTGTTACTGTAAAAAGGATTTTTGTATGTAGGTTTTCGTGTTTCGACGACTTCATCTTCTTTTGTTACTGTAAAAAGAATTTTTGTAAATAAAGTTTTTGTATCAGAGTAAGAAATGAAAATTTGAATTCCTTCTCATAATTAAGGAGCGGGCCCTGATTCAATGTAAATTAAGAATTTGTTTCTCCTTCGTCTTCTTTATAAAAAAACAAATAAATTGATAATAGTTTGTCAACTTCATAAAATAAAGTCTCATCAAAAAAAAAAAAACTTCATAAAATAAAGGAAGATGACGTGAAAGAGGAGAGAGATGGATGGAAGATGAAGATAAAAGGTAGCAAATATGGGTATTAATAATTGTCAGCTTGCATTTACACTTCAAAATTATTGTTCTTCCAATAAGACTAAATCAAATCCTTTGGTTGATTATCGATCAATTGAATTATGAATGTTTCTTACAAGGTAATCACTAATGTACAAATTGGTTGAGATCATACTTGCTATGAAACTGTCTAACATTAGAAATATTTTACTTTGCCCTCAAAATGGATGTGACTAAGGTTTATGATTGAATGAGCGATAAATTTAAATTGTATTATTAATTTTTTTGTCTAATGCACAAGCATTTCTATCAAACACTGCACGAGATAGCGCAAAAATACAAATAATTAACTAAATGGAATCTAAAAATCTCTTCTATGACAAAATAATACCTTTATAAAGGGCTTTTAGTAATCAACTTTTAACATTTCTTACCAATTTAAAAAAGAGGTAAATACATTTAATAACCGATTCAATAAAATGCTTTCTCCCAAAAATCAATTTTCACACAATTTTTTTTAGTATTGAACGTAATTGTCTGAGGCTACTATTAGATTCTTCATAACAAATGTAGCTATCTACTGAAGCATAACGAATGAATTTATCTATTGCTTGCGACCTTTGCCAAATATTTTAATAGATATCTCTGCTTCTTCATTCAAATTTGTCTTAGCTTTAGTAAGTTTGGGATAAGTTATCCATAACCTAAAATTCAATGAAAGTTATAGGTCGAAAATAATCAAATAAAAATTTAAACTAATTGATCGGTATTAGAGTACACCAAGATTAAATGTAAAACTTCCAACTTGTTTTCCGGGGTGGTTTTTTGAGAAACCAAGGCTCTTTTTTGTTGTCTTAACAATCCATTAAGGTTCATCTCTACTTAAAAAACAAAGTAATGGTATCACTAATAGTATCTCCAACCACTTTTTTTTATAGGTCGAAAATAATCAAATAAAAATTTAAACTAATTGATCGGTATTAGAGTACACCAAGATTATTAAATTCATATTATTGGAATATCTGATGGCAGTTGCTATACTTAGTGAGAGACTGAAAATTACCAGGACGAAAGATCTCACCTTATATTGACTTGATATGCTAAATTGAAATCCTAAAATGTTACGTATAAAGAAAACTCCAAGTATGCTTTATCTGTCGATACTGCGACTAACGTCTCCAGCTAGCTACATTTGAACAAATAGGAATACTTTATATCAAACACATAGTTATTTCAAATGAAGGTAGAATAATATGTAATTAATTTGCTATAAAAAAATGAAGAGATACACACGACTATGAGACAACTTTTGAAACTACGTACTTCTTTCATCTTCTTCTTCTTCCTTCTTCATTTATACTTATTTCTCTCTCTAAAACTACAGTCCGCCTATTCTTATTCTCTCATTTTGAGGCCTTTCACATCATTGGTTTCTTTTGCCTTATAGGAAAGTTTCAGCAACTGAATGAGAAAGTGGAACAACGAAAAATTGTGGGCAGAGACAGTAAAGAGTGTTGATGAGGGTAAATGAAAGTGGTGTAATAGGAAAATTAGTGGAGGAATAAGAAAAAAGATAGATGATAAAACTATTTTAATAGAAGGGAGAGAAAGTAAGGGAATGTGGGATGGTGGAGAATATTGGATGTTAAGGGACATGGTGAGTCATCCTTGTGAGCATCGACTTTGTCCCAGTAAGCATGAAATTCATCTAATTAATCATGGAAACGCATTTATCTTGTCTTAGTCAATTTGCATTCATCACAAGAAGTGTAACTATCCCCTTTTTTCTGGGAGATCTTCTCCTCGCCGGAAGTTACTACAAGGAAGTAGCCGATCGGCAAAAAGTTATTCACCAGGTACAAAGATAAGAAATAATGGATGAGGATTACGAAACAATGGTGGCTTTGATGGGTTCACTTATGGGGAAGAAAGATGAGAATTTGTTGAAGTTATCAAACGATGATGCGAGATCAGAAGATGAAGGAAGGAAAAACCTAGCGATTAAGCTAATCTCGGGGAAAAGTATGAACTTAAATACACTAAAGGAAAAATTATTGAGTGCGTGGAAACTTATTGGCAAACTCTGGTTGAAAGAATTCTATGAAAACTCTTATATTGCTAGTTTTGAATTAACCACTGATAGAGAAAAAGCAGAGGATGGATCACCTTGGTATATCCAAGATGAGTTACTCATATGGGAAAGATGTGAAAAGAATAAGTTACCAACTGATTATGTGTTCAACAAGATTGAATATAATGTCCAAATACATGGTTTACCAATTGAGTATCTTACAGAAGATACAGTAACAAAAATTGGCAATATGATCGGACAAACAAAAGCAATTCAAGACGGTGAAGCTAATAAATGGGGTAAGTATGCCCGAATAAAGGTGTGCTTAGATACTACGAAAGCTTTGAAAACTGAGGTATTGATTGAATTATCAGATAAACGGCAAAGCAAATTACAAGTTAAGTATGAAAAGTTAACCAAATGCTGCTATTTTTGTGGAAAGTTGGGACACTTGATGGTCGACTGTGCTACGAGGGCGGAGATTCGTGAAGCTATTTCTGACAAGTGGTCTGTGGAAACACAAGAAAAAGCAAAGAAATTATTGCTTCCAAGATTTAGTAACGCTATGAAAGCGGATTTCAAAAGGTATGTCAAAAGTGAAGCTCGAACAAAGAACATCGGAGAAGAAGAGTCCAGCCGGAATCCGGCCAGAAAAATCTACGAAAATCCAAGACTTTCTCAAAGCGAATCGACGGAATCAAGTAAAGTTAGGCAACTGCCAAATACTGAACAAAATAATTCCCATAATAGTGAGAATTCAATATCGAAAGAGGCAGGTTATGGCAACAGGAATCTGGTAAATTTCCAAACCACTATTGATAAAGATGGCAAACAATATCTTAGTATCTCCAAAGTTACCAATTCAAAAGGTATTCCAAGTCAGGAGGGTTGGATAGAAGAAGTGGACCAACTGAAGATACATACACCTATGGAAGTGGAAGTGGGCCAACATAATGCATTGACCATGCCTACTGAGGATACAATTCAAGAGACAGTTCCTATTGAAACTCAGACTATAGTCAATTCCATACTAAGTGAAAATATATCTTCTAAGGAGGAGATACCAAGAAAGAACAAGACTCATGTTGAAGTGAAGAGTTGGCAGGAGCATAGTGGGATGAAGGATAATAGGGAGACAATGAACTTGAATGACAAAGTAGAGATAGTTAATGAAGAGAATGATATGCACAAGGCTGCCAAAAATTCCGATCGAATAATACACAGCCCCAGTCGCGGGTCTTGGAGGAAGCAAGCTAGAATGGTGAACAAAGTTAAGAAATCTCAAGACTTAGTAAGTCCAAAGAGTACAAAGCTGAGTCGAGCAATGAAATTAATCGATGAAGAGATAGTCGAACAAGTAGGTAAAAAAAAGAAAATTTGATATTGAACGTGTAGACGATACCAGGGTGATGGCGGCCAGCCCCTTAAGGCCGCTCCCTCAATGATTGTACAAAGTTGGAATTTTCGGGGAGTGGGGAATGACCCGACAATTCTGTCCTTGAATACATTCCTCCGGGCAGTAAAACCTTCAATTGTTTTTCTGTCTGAAACTAAGTTATCACAAACTTCTTCGAATACTTGGATTCAAAAATTGATTTATAAGAACTATTTTATTGTACCGGCAATTGGGTTGAGTAGAGGACTATGGCTTTTATGGGATGACGATGTGAGTCTAGACATTGTCTCTTCTTCATCAAATCATATACACTCGAGAATAAAGGAGATAGGGCAATTACAGAATTGGAGCTTACTTTCAGTTTATGGGCCTCCACGTATGAATGATAGAGGAGCTTTTTGGGATTTTATGAGAAATTTCAGTTTTAATATACAGGAACCGTGGTGTGCGATGGGGGACTTCAATGCTATTACCACTAATTCAGAAAAATGGGGCGGATCCGGACTAAACAGTAAAGCGGCAGAACAATTCAGAAACATGATTACAGATTGTAATCTTATTGATTTAGGATACTCCGGTCCTGCTTATACTTGGGCAAATGGTCGAGGAATCCAACATCATATACGAGAAAGGTTAGATAGAGTTCTTGCAAACCCTGAATGGAGGCTTCGATTTCCAAACTCGATAGTTAAACACTTGCCGAGGTTTAATAGCGATCATGCACCTATTATAATGAACACTTCGAAACAGAAAACTCATGGAAATATTTCTTTCCGTTTTGAAGCTCATTGGACTCTTCATGCTGAGTTTGACAATGTAGTGAAAGAAAGTTGGGGTCTGACTAATGGGAGATTTGTTCAGAAACTACCTCAATTGGCAAAGAAATTAAAGGGATGGAGCAAAGTCAGGGTAGGGCAACTATTTTCTCAAATCAAACAAGCTGAAAAAGATCTCCTCGAACTACAAAATCGGTCACCCTCGTCGGTCTCTTTAGAGGAGGAAAAAAGAGCTACAGTGAAGTTGGAACATTTAAGAAGAATGGAGGAGGCCTTTTGGAAGCAGAGAGCAAAGAAATATTGGGCTCAGGATCACGATCGTAATACCAAATTTTTCCACCTCTCGGTTCTTAACAGAAGGAGGAAAAATAATATTCTTGCTATCAAATTAGCCGATCAGAGCTGGTCTGCAGACCCGATTAAAATTTCTAATGAGTTCATTGATCATTTTTACAGGGCATCCAGGTCAGAACAAACAGACGACTTCCCCGAGGCTCTTGAACTCACAAACTGTCCACTATTAGCTACAGGGAACCTTATGCTTAGTGCGCCACCATCGAAAGAGGAGATTTGGAACATACTTAAAGAGATGAAATCTTCAAAAGCGCCTGGACCTGACGGTTTTCCAACTCTATTTTACAAGAAGTGTTGGTCGATTATTGGTGACGAAGCTACTAGCCAAATCAGGAACATCTTTATATCAGGTCAATTACCAGGTAATCTAAACCACACGTTCATCGCATTAATTCCAAAAGTGAAGGCACCTGAAAGACCAGTGGAGTTCAGACCAATTGCTCTATGTAATGTATTGTATCGTGTTGTTAATGGAATTAAAGTTAACAGATATGCTCCGTGTATTAGCCACCTTATGTTCGCTGATGACTTGTTCTTTTTCGGGAAAGCTAGTGAGACCAATGTATCAAAATTAAAAGACATCCTAGATATGTATGCTCAATGCTCAGGGCAACTTATCAACTTCCAGAAATCATCAATTCAATTTAGTGCTAACTGTGAAGATGATAGAAGGGAATTTATCTTGAATAGGCTTGAAGTTAATGAGATGAAAAGCGATGAAATATACTTGGGTAACTACTTATTGAAACCAAAGCATAAAGTATCTTCGTATGATTTTATAGTACAAAAAATTGAAAAAAAACTAATGGGGTGGAAAAGAAGTACTTTATCTCATGCGGGAAGAACTACGCTTCTAAAGAGTGAACTATCGTCGATTCCCATTTATTTTTTATCGACAAATATTGCACCTAAAGGAGTTGTTGATAAAATTGAAAGGGTTCAGCGAAACTTTTGGTGGGTGCATAATACGGAAAAACCCAAGATGCATTACTTGAATTGGAGAAAGCTACAAGCTAGTCAAAAGAATGGTGGGCTGGGCATTCGAAATATGGGTACAATGAATAAAGCTATGGTGGGAAAGTTAATATGGAGATTCATTTCGGAACCGGAGGCGTTGTGGGTACAATTATTAAGGGCCAAATACCTAAAAAACAAGGATTTCTGGAAACATGAACAAAAAGCAACAAGTACATTAACCTGGAGGAGTATGATGGAGATGAGAGGTATTATGAAAGATGGAATGTGTTACTCGGTTGGTAATGGAGAAACTGTTCGAATTTGGGACGACCCATGGGTTCCAACCCTCCGAGGTTTTAAACCGGGAACTAAGAAAGATGACACCGATGTAAAAAACCTATTTCGGGTGTGTGACCTATTTGACATCGATGGAGGGTAGAACAAGAATATTATTGAAGCTACTTTTGATTCGATATCAGCAAATGCAATATCGCAAATCCCATTGATAGGCAGAAATATACATGATAAACTAATTTGGACATTCACAGTAAAGGGGGAGTTCACATCTAAATCACTCTATCAGTCTTTAGAAAAAGAAAAGCCGTCTTCTTCGCAAAACATGGAGCTGCCTAATGGGATCACTTGGCGCCAAATATGGACGAAGGTGGAACTCGTTCCGCGTGTGAAGATGTTTATATGGAGGATACTCCAAAATGCATTACCTACTAAGAAGCGTGCACTTCGATTCAATTCACAAGTTTCAAAATTGTGCTCTGTATGTTTGAATGAAGAAGACATTGACCATCTATTCCGAAGATGCCGACTTGCCAGGGAAACTTGGATGAGTCACCCTCTACAACTAAGATTGGAAGGAGATATTACCTTTCCCACCTTACTGTGTAAGTGGTTTGAAGGTAAAGAAGAGGAAGAGGTGATTGCATTGCGATGTTATGTGGCTTGGTTCATGTGGAAAGCCCGAAACAAATGTGTATTTGATGGAACAAATCCGAGTAGTCAAGTCATAATCAAAGATGCTACGACTATGATGCAAGACTTCTCCGATGCAAGATTAGAATCTCCAATTCAACATGAAACAAGTAATATTGAACTCTCACCAAGTTGGAACCCGCCAGATCGAGAGAATTTGAAAGTGAATTTTGATGCCGCTTACAAGGACGGAAAGGCAGCATTAGCTGCGGTGTGTAGAAACGCAAAGGGTGAGTTCATAATGGCTCTAACCCAGTCAACTAGAGCTCTTTCGGCTATGGAGGCTGAAGCTAGAGCAGCTCGATTAGCTATAAGGTTAGCCACTGACCTTAATCAGTATGGATGTACCGTGGAAGGTGATGCGTTAGTAGTTGTAAACGCTTGTAGCTCAATTGATGATGAAATGCCTTGGAAGATTCGAGCTCTAGTCGTGGATATCAAGAATGAAAAAGCGAAGCTAACGAATTGTTCTTTTTCTTATTGTACCCGTCAAGCAAACCAAGTCGCGCACTTGTTAGCGCAATCAACTTTTAACTCTAATGAAGAAGTAATGGAGGAGACAATGAATACTCCTCTATGTATTGTAAGTCAGTTGGCCATTGATAAAGCCAACTGTTGTCTTCAATTTGAAAGTTAATAAAATTAATAAAACTAGGCAATAGCCTATTTCCATAAAAAAAAAAGTCAATTTGCATTCATTTTGTCCTATTTATAAAAAAACTCATTATGTTTTGTTATATAGATATATAGCATGGTATTTTCCAACTTACATGCATACTTTTGTGTAGTTAAAAACGGAGGGATTGGGCCACAACACTCAAAAAGAAGAGGAAATGAGAGGACAACACCCGTCACAAAAACATTTTGGGGCAGGTCCAACGGACTTCTTTTTTTATTGAAATTTTATAAAAGATGTCTCTCCCACAAAACCCGTACAAATTCACATTCTTTCCTTTCTAACGCGACACGTGTATTTCTCACCCTTATCTCTTCTCAGTTTTTATTTTTTCACGTCTTGTGGTTGATAGTGTTGACGTAAAGTCCAAAACTTTGGAGGCCAGGTTCGATTTCCTGAAGAGGTGGAATTCATGGTTATTGAATTTGAGTTATTAAAGGTATAAATAATATAATAAGTTGTCGGTCTTTATGTCTCTTTCATGTTGTTCGGCTTTAGGCCTCTTTCATTATTGATTTAACTCAGGTGGTTATCATGCTTATCACAATATCGTGATGTATCAATGCCTTGTAACAACTAACATAGATCGTAGTCAAATTCTCAAAAAAAAATCTCTCTCTAACTACTTTAGCTGCAGATTTTTTTTTAAAGATTTTTAGTGAAAATTTATAGGATATTTTGTTATGTGCAGTACATAATAAAATGTCCTATACATTCTTCCAAAACGTAATTTATTTTACTAGAAAACTTATAAGACATTTTGTTATGTACAGTACACATATAAAATATCCTACACATTCCTTCCAAAACGTAAACAATTTTACTGAAAGCTCATAGGACATTTTGTTATGTACACTACATATATAAAATGTCCTACACATTCCTTCCAAAACGTAAGATATTTTACTGAAAAGTTATAGAACATTTTGTTTTTTACAATATATAAGAAAATGTCCTATATATTCTTTCCAAAATGTAAGCTATTTTACTGAAAATTTATAAGACATTTTGGTATGTACAGTACGTAATAAAATGTCTCACACATTCATTCCAAAACATAAACTATTTTACTGAATATTTATAAGACAATTTGTTATATACTGTATACATAAAACGTACATCTTTAGGATTAACTCATGACTAAAGTATGCCGAGAACTACAAGATTTACAGTATATTTTCTTAGTTACTCACCAACATATAATGTATTGTACACAAATTAATGCAATGCGTCTAAGTGTGCAAATGAAACGTATAACATAAACTTTGCACAATCTAGTTTAACTAACTCAAATGCGTGACATTAATTCATGTCATAAGATTCCTAACTGTATAGTTTGTAATGTACTCTACATAAAGGTTGCAACCCTACACTACAAGTCTTCTTTTAACTGGTTTAAAACATTCTAACTGTAAATTGTGTATTGAACCAGACACAAAATGATGCACCCTACAATGCCTACATTACAAACCTTTCCGCTTACCTGGATTACAAAGCATTCTAAGTGAAGATGAGATGTATAACATTAACTTTGGACAACCTGGAATCTAAGCATTCTAACTGTACATATTGGAATGTCCTGACTTGGCTTACATAGCCTTTCCTGACTAGGTTTGCGAAGCATTCTAACTGTACGTGTTATGTATAGTAATAATCAAATGTCCTATACATTCCTTCCAAAAGGTTAACTATTTTAATGAAAAATTATAGGACATTTCGTTATGTACAATATATAATCAAACGTCATGTACTGTACATCTGCTTATGTCCATGGATTTCAAAAGATCGCAAATTTTATTTTTGTGTAGAAAATTTTGTTTATATATAGGAAATTTTATTATGTACTATACATAATCAAATGTCTAGTACTGTACATTACATTTCAAAAAAGAAATCGTTCACAATTTTTAAGGAAGCTAAGTATGATAAACCAGATTCAAAAAATTTCACAGAGTATAAATGAAATATATCTGAATTCATTCACAATTTCAGGGATCTGAAACAATCATTGATTTCATTCACACAACTGTTAATAAGGACACAAAAAGTAACAGATCTTACAAACCTGTTACAAATAAGAGTTATTTTGCAAAAAGGGCAAACATAAGTACCGAGTGATGAGTTTGGGGCATGAAGATGTTATTCTTTTGAGTTTGAGGCATGCACCAACTTTGACTAACTTTATCATCCAAAAAGTAACAACGTCAAATAACAATTAACGTTGGTTAACTCTCCCGTTAGTAAAAAAAAATGAGGTGCCCCAAACAGTAGTTTATTTAACTTTTTATGCCCCAAACATTAATTTTTCAAATTCAAGTGTCTTTACCACTACTATTGTAATTTTTTGAAGAAATATTCAAAATAAAAATCTAACTACATCTATAAAATATTATTTAAATAAACCTGCATACTCATCATTTCTCCACCATTTTTTTTTGTCTCCCCTAGCTCCCCCCTCTTTATAAATCTCTCATTCCCTTTTAGTCACTGTTTCAGCGAAGAGAAAATTTCTTTCGTCGAAATACTCCTTCTCAAACGAAGGGAAAGGGTCTCATGTGAAACCCTAAAACTCTTGATGTTACTCCATAACTCTCTCAGTTTCTCTGTTCTAATTGTTGTGGTGGAGAAGAAGAGTTTCACTTGAAATCTTAAAAGTCTTCATGCAGGTTACCAATAAGGGTACCCTTCCTTTTTTTTGTCGGAACAATGGGAAGATAGAGAGAGACACACTAGTAGGGTACATCTAAGATTTTTCACTTAAAACTTGAATTGTCCTGACACAAAATGTTATTCTCTAATTCAAAGTCGTAAATTTAACATTCTTTTGTAACAACACTGAGCTGCTTAGAATATTGATGGAGATTATGTTTTATCATTAAGATACTTAAATATTTATGAACAAATGAATATTTATCGATGAATTAATTTTACATTAATTTTTGTGTGTGAATGGATGAATGGATACAATTAAATTTTGTAATCACACTTTTGTGATATATAGGTTCGTACACGAGGGTTATGAATTTATGTGAGTGTGGAGGTTTATGTGAATTGGATAATGGATGTAAATAAGTTATTTGGTTTTTAAATTGAATATTTCTCAGAAAATACAAAACTTGTGTTAGGAGCATTTGAATTTAAAAAATTAGCTAGTGTTCACATTTTCAACCAATGCAAGAGTCAACTAACATTAAGGGTTACTAGACGTCGTTAGGGGTGGGAAACAGTTCGGGAACCCGGGACACAACCCGATCCGCCCGGACCGTTTAGACCTGCAGACCGACTGCTACCCGAGCCGGGCATACCCGACCCGATGGCTCGGGCTTATAGGGGCGGGATTCAGATAGACCCTCAAATCCGAGTCCTGTCCCGATCTATCCATCCTCCTTTACCAGCCCCGCTACCCGTGTCCGATAGAGAGCCTGATACCCGATTAAACCATCCGCCCGACTACCTTACTCGCTACCCTACTCAGGATCCGCGTGATTTAGTTTAGATCCAACGGCTGAGATAGGGCGCCTCTTCAAATTAGATCTCAACCGTTGAATCTAAAAAAGTTGCCCCTTCATCTCCTATAAAACCTGATGAGACATGAAAATGTCCCATCTGAATCTCTTAACTCGGGTTAGTTAGTCCAGTTCGAGCGGTTACTCTGATGATTTGTTTGATTTTCTTTCTCAGGTCTCATTTACGGAGTTCGATGCGAAAACATCGTGATAAAGACATACTTGAGGGGCATTTTGGTCTTTTTAATGACAAGGGTATTCTGGTAAATATTAGTTCTCATATGAAAGTAGAGTCCAATACGAATCTATCGGCGAAAGCGGAAGTGGAATCGGAGTCCGGATCAGGGAGATAGTCCAAGTCAAAGTTGGAGTCAAAATCATTTGACCAAGTCAGCTAGTTGACACGTGGCGACCAACCATACGGCGAGGGATATGTTTTCGGTACACAGGTGGGTCTGAGTGGGACATTTTTGGGATCTTCTCTAAGCTTTAATCACGTGCACTTCATAGCACGTTACTACGATACATCCTCCGGAAGGTACGATATCTAACGGTTGGTTTTTCTGCGTGCACATGGCATGATATGTGAAGTGAGTCACACGAAATTAACCTGCTACCTACCACACCATATCACTTCTAATCTGCCAGATTGCAACAGCCCGTTAGTCACTAGATTGTTGGGAATCCTTTTCCTTTTATCATCAACATCTATTATATTATCTATTATATTAAAACAGCTCAGTCGGTTATCCAGGAGATAAGTCTGACCGTCCATTTTTTTGGGAGTTTTACTTTTGATTAGATCCAATGGCTGATACAAAATTATTTTCGTGTAATTTTACTTAAATTAGAAGGATAGTAATGTAAATATTCCAAAATATCTACAAACTAACTCGCCCACTTCCCACGCATCTCTCAAACTAACCATGCACCTCCCTCAAGTTTCAATTTACGAGTAACTCTCCCTAAAAAAAGCTCCTGTACTTCTCTAAAGGTATAACTACCTTCCTTAATTCTCTCCATTCTCTCACTTCTCATCGTGATCAAGAATGTTTCACTTTCTACATTTAAGAGAAAATCGTGGGAGAGAGAGAGAAGAAAATATGTGTTAATAAGTTTTTTCTGTTTTTCTTTAATTTTTAAATTCAATGGGTTGTCATGAGAGGTGATTCGAGAAAGATAATTTGTTTTTTTACATCACCTTATATTATTTGATCTAAATTCTACCTTCCCTATTTACATCACCTTTAATTATTTGATTTTTCTTTATCAAGTCTTCATTCTGGTTATATTCCATCTTCTTCTCTATTAGTACCTTTTTAATACTATGTTTTAAATTTGTTTCAATTTTTTTATTTACTTTATTTCTTCTCTGTTAGTTCCTTTGTTGAGGTTGATTTCGTTTCAATTTTCGTATGTTTGTGTAGGGTTTGATTTCGTTATGTGCAGGATTGCCGGTTGGAATTTCATCAAGAACTTTCAAATGCATAATGTTGGTATAAGATCACAAAATCTCTCTTTCTATCTTAAGCAATTTCTTCCTATAGTTTGATAGGTTCATTTTTCTTCAATGCGAAAGTTTGTTCTGCTGATTAATTTTCATTTCGTTTTACAGGTATTATAATCTCGAAAGAACAAGCATCAGCAAAAAAGAAATATTTCGATATGGAAAGCTGAATACAGTTTAATTACAATTTTTTCTATTTTTTGTACTTTATCTTATTCATATAATTTATGTTAAGCTTAAGCTAATGTATATTTCAATTAATCACTTTAAGCTTGAATTAATGACTTTCTCACATATTTTCTTTTTTGAATGTCTCCTTCTACGTAAAGTTATTTGGTGTATGTTCTTTTAAGATTAGATTCATATCTTTCTCTAAGGTTATTTGTTTGTGTTCCTTTAAGCTTAAACTAATGTATCTCTCCAAGTGCCAACTACTTGGACTAACACCCTATCATCTGAATTATTTTTGTTTGTTTTAATTGATTTCTTTAAGGTTTTATGATCTTTGAATTAGTTTTGTCTCTATAAAGTTATATGTTTTTGTTGTCTTTGAAAAGTGAATGAATGACTCTTGCTCAAGTTATTTATTTTTTTTGGTTTCTTTCAGAAGTGTATCAATTTTTTCATGAAATTATATAACCTACCTCGAACATCAAAGTTTTCCGTTTCTTTTTAGTTTTCAATTTGTTTATTCAATAGTTTTTTTTGCTCAATATTTTACTAATAATTTTGTTTTATGGAGAGATGATGAAGTTGTTTCATATATAGAATATACAGTACTATGTATGAGTTTTCTTTCTTCAACTAGGTTCCCACCGCCCCCTACGGGCGCGGTAGATCCCTTTTGGCTAACGCCTTTAAGATGGAATGTGGTGTAACAATTTATTTATCCCGGTCGACTACATCTAAGCGCTACACGTATATCGGGTCAGTGCATATACCGAGATGTCTATACATCACAAAATTTATTTTTAGGACATGTAGGATCACAAAGAGTCCTGTAATTCGCATAGAATATGCGAATTAAAGGTTTCTGTATGATGGTAGGTGGCGTGGAAATGAATTTTGTGATGTATAGACATCTCGGTATATGCACTGACCCGATATACGTGTAGCGCTTAGATGTAGTCGACCGGGATAAATAAATTGTTACACCACATTCCATCTTAAAGGCGTTAGCCAAAAGGGATTTACCGCGCCCGTAGGGCGCGGTGGGAACCTAGTTATATTAAAAACAGCTCAGTCGGTTATCCAGGGGATAAGTCCGGCCGTCCATTATTTGTGGAGATTTTAGATCTGACGGATGGAAATATTCTAAAAATTCATACGTTTTAAAATGTTTGATAATTAAGTGCCCTAGCAGAGGTTATTTTAGTCATTTATCCAACAACTCCAATTTTTTCTCCCATGATCTCTCTCCCTAACCGCCAATTACTTCCACTCTCTCTCTCTAGAAACAGTTTTGCCTTATTCTTTAAATTCCATCTATCCGTCTATTTCTCTCAATTTGAAATCAGTCTGCTATATTTCTCTAGCTACGTCGACATAGATTTTGTTATCAAGGAAAATGGACTTCGATGAGGAAACAATTATTGTAGTTGATAAATGATAATCTTAGAAAGATTTACAGTCACTCTTATGGAGGAAAAAAATGGACTTTGGAATCCGCTTAACCTTGATACACAGAAAACCCTTGACTACTGCTTCATCGAATTCATTCAACACTGCTCAAGTAATATCTCATTTTCATTCTTCATTGGTAGTTCTGTAATACATGTGAAACCCTAAAAGATTGGTAAAAACTCAATTCAAGTATCTGTCATGAATTTGAGTAGAAGTTTGGTTTTGTGATTCTCCAAGATAAGCGTGCAATTAGTATGATGATAGAAGCAGACTATTTAGTTTTAGTATCATAGATTTGTCAATTGTGTTTTAGTATCATAGATGTTTCCTCTTTTTGGTGATTAGAAGGACGGCAGCAAAAGGGCGTATAGAAAATATTTGTCTTTCGTTTTCCTTTTTCCAAGGAGAAAGGAGATGAAAAAAATTATTTAGTAGAGAAGATAAACATTTGATAATTCTTTATCCAACTGTTTATGGAGTTTAGAGTTGAAAGTTGTATGAAATTCTTTAAGGAGATTAATGTTATTGAATACATGTAATTCTTTGGTATTCTGTATCTTTCTTACCACATTTTTTGTTACTTTTGTGTAATTTTTGTAGAGTGTATTATTTTTTTCATCTAAGTGAATGTAAATCAACCCAAGTTCTTTTTTCAGTCGAACTGGGATACAGTTGGCCCCAACATACATAGATTAGTCCAAAACTTCTTCAACTCTGCTGAGCTCCCCCCGGAAGCTAACCACACCCATATATGCCTGATCCCCAAAACCACTTCCCCCCAAACGCCAGCGGACTACAGACCCATTAGTCTTCTTAACACCACGTATAAAGTCATCACGAAAATCATGGCAGATCGCCTTAAATACTCCCTTCAAAACGTTATTTCCCCTCTTCAAGCTGCCTACATCCCAGGCAGACAAATCACGGATAATGTCATAATTGGCCAGGAAATCATTCATTCTCTCAAAACCATGAAAGGTTCCACAGGTTACTTTGGATTGAAATTAGACATGTCTAAAGCGTTCGATAGAATCGAGTGGAACTTTCTGATCAACATTATGGAAAAATTAGGTTACTCGGATCATTGGATCAGGATGATCACTCACTGCATCTCCACTTCCTCTATGGCGGTTCTCATCAATGGACGGCCGGGCACCACTTTCTTCCCCACTAGGGGTATCAGGCAAGGTGACCCCCTCTCTCCTTTTCTATTCACCATAGCTATGGAAGGCCTTAGCCGGCTGATCAATGCCGACCATGAAGGTATTAAATTCATAGGTTTCCCTACCAATAACCCTAACTTAGAAATCTCTCATCTCCTTTTCGCTGATGACTGTATAATCTTTGGTAGGAATTCTATAGACAACATACAAACTCTTAAACTAATTCTCAAAACCTTCTGCGATGCATCAGGCCAAATGATCAACTATAGTAAGTCTAATATTTTCTATTCCAAGAACTCCCACCCGAAATTTAAGCGTCTTATCATGAAAATGCTTAAAGTCAAATATGCCTCGACTTCGGAAAAATATCTTGGCGCCCAGTTATTCATTGGGGCGAATAAGAAGAAGGTTTTCAATGATATCCTTCTTAAGATTAATAAGAAATTAGAGAAATGGAATCACAATTTCCTTTCTCAAGCTGGGCGCACTATTGTTGTTTCGACAATAGCGGCTGCCGTACCCCGATACCAGATGCAATGTTTTACCCTTCCAAAGGGTATATGCAAGAGCATTTCGACTTTGCAAAAGTCTTTCTGGTGGGGTAAGTCTAAAGGTATTTGCACGAAAAGTTGGTCCACGATTTGTCGACCTAAAAACTTAGGTGGGCTTGGTATCCATACCCCTGAGCTCGATAACCAAGCCATGTTAAGTAAGCTTGCTTGGAGAATCAAAGCTGAACCTAATGCTATTTGGGTCCAGTTCCTTAAAGCCAAATACTACAACAACGCAGAAAACCCCTTGCCAGCTAAATCACATCACTCATGGCACTGGAAGAATATCAGCAAACAGCTGAATAACATAGAGAAACACATAGCTTGGGAAGTCCACAATGGTAAGAAAATCGACATATGGAAGGATAACTGGATTCCCACTTTACAACAACCTATCACTAATAGCACTAACTCTAATCTTTCTAAAGTTTCGCAGCTGATAGAGGAATCCAAATGGAATGAAGCCCTGCTGAACAATACTTTTGATAGCTACACGACTAACTTAATTCTCTCTATTCCCTTAGCAGACAACGAAGAAGACCAAAGAAAATGGACTTTAACAAAATCAGGTAAATTTACGGTTAAATCTCTGTACCATAATCTTTGCACCAGTATGAATTCTCCTCTACCCCTCTCTCCCAATTGGAAATACATTTGGACTATCCTGGTCATCCCCCGAGTTAAACTCTTCTTGTGGAAAATTTGCTCCAAAGCTCTCCCGGTAAGGGCAAGAATAGGCAAATACATTGACAATAATATCTCTTGTCCTAATTGTCCTGAAACCGAAACGATCGAACATGCTCTGCTTCATTGCCCCTTGGCCAGAAACGTTTGGTTTTATTTCAATATACAATCTATTCAAATTCCATCAGTTACAGATTGGATTTTCACGTGGGAGCAGGAATCTCAAATTAGTATTACATCTGATAAAATTCACTTCGCCAATATATTATGGATTATATGGAAAATTCGGTGCGATCATTGCTTTCAACATGAGATAAATAACCTGGACAAAATTATTAATATGATTTACACTTTCCCTCAATACACAGATAATACCCCGACTAAAACCAAAATAACGTCAGGAAAATGGTTCCCCCCTGACAGCTCCACTTTAAAAATCAACGTTGATGCTTCATTCCTAGACATTCATCATGATATAGGTACAAGCTTGGTGGTTCACAACAATGAATCTAAATTTATTGAAGCTAGTGCAACTATCTCGAGAAGCAGAAATGCAGAAGAAAGCGAAGCTATCGCAATTCTTAATGGGCTGATATGGGCTGAATCCCATAACTACAAAAATATTATCATCGAAAGTGATAATCAGAATATCATCAATCATCTTAAAAATCCGAGTAATGAAATTCAATGGCAATCTAAGATTCATATAAAGAAAATACAGGAAATAAAGTGCAATCTAGATAAAGTCAAATTCTCCTATACAAACAGGAAATTCAATCGAGTAGCTGACAAGTTAGCGAAGTGGGCGAGAAAGAGGAGGAAGTCCCAATTTTGGAAGAATGTTCCTTTTATGATTTCTAAGTTATATTGTAATAAGACTCTGTTGTGTTAGTTAATATATTTTACCTTTCAACAAAAAAAAAAAAAAAGTTCTTCATTTCTTTTTAATTTTCTATTTGTTTCTTTAATTGTTTTCTTGGTGGAATTTTCTATTTGTTTCTTTAGGTTGTTTCATATATTGAATATATAATTTATTCATTGCCGTTGACTAAATTTAAGTGGTACACGCATATGGGGAAGTACATAGACCAAGACGTTTTCGTAATGGATGTTGGGGTGTACACTATTTTTTTTAATACCTAGCATTTGAATTGAAGAGAAAATTGAATTGATTATGCAAAGTTTTACTAGATTCTTTTGCATTAATGTTCATTAGCAAATGAGAATTTGCTATTCTGTTCTATTTGGTAATTTAATTGACTAGGTGTCCACCGCGTCCTACGGACGCGGTAGATCCCTTTTCGCTAACGCCGTCGTGTCTTTTTTTTTTTAAGGGAACTCAGTTGTGACTTAAAAGAAGAAATTTGTGAAGTGAATGTAGGGTATTTCTTCAAGCACGTAAGGGAGCATGAATAATCTTTCCTGCAAAACAAACTGAATTGATCAAAGCACAAAAACGTAAAAGTCCAAATAGTTTCTCCACTTTCTTTGACTAACTAAAATAACCAAAAACTATATGTAAGAAGAAACAAATATTAAATCAAACTAAAACATCAAACAAAAATAAGAAGGTTATGGAAGTTTTTGTAGGAAATTTGATGCAGACATTTTGATATCACGATATCACTACATCAGGACATGCCGAGCAACTTCTTTAAAAAAAATCTTTCGTTTTTTATCGACATTTTCCATTGACTATTTTTTTTAAACGAGTTTATTTTTCTTACTTTATTGATAATATTTGTTCAGTTTTTGATACTTTCAGACTATAATTTTTTTCTCTTCAACTAGGTTCCCACCGCGTCCTACGGACGCGGTAGATCCCTTTTGGCTAACGCCTTTGTCATTGTATCCGTCGTAGTCGACCACCCTTCAGTGGTGTGTGAATCTCGAAGTTGTGCATATCCAGATGTGATCGCATCACTAATTTCATTGTTACACCATCTAGGATAACACAAAGATCTGTGATTCGCATAGAATATGCGAATTACAGATCCCTGTAATTAACCTGCTACCTACCATACCATATCACTTCTAATCTGCCAGATTGCAACAGCCCGTTAGTCACAAGATTGTTGGGAATCCTTTTCCTTTTATCATCAACATTCCTTTTCAAAACAAAAGGTAAAACCTAATTTAATATACAGTAGAGTGAGATATATGGAAGGAGGTTTTTGGAGGGATATTCAACTCTTTTAAAAAGGAAAGAAGACAAACAAAGATGAAGGAGAGATAACTGGATATTTAAAGGAAAGAAGACAAACAAAGATGAAGGAGAGATAACTGGATATTTAATTTCAGAGATAGCTTAATTTCTTTTTGTTTTGATTCAATGTCTAAATTGCTTGTAGTTTGATAAATTGATTTTCTTTTCATTGTTTATACTTTTAAATTTGATATATCATGCTTAGGTTAGATTCTTTGATGATATATGCTTATTGATTGATAGACAATA
>BEHA01005056.1:21174-33844 GCA_002897215.1 Eschscholzia californica subsp. californica
TTATTATATCAGCAACTAACCCTCCAAAATTCAGCCTAATCCGAGTCCTAGAAGTACCCGAACCGGTCTAGGCCCAAAAACCCTGTTTTTGGCCTTTTTGTACTATCTTTGCCTAATTCCTTTTTAGGCTTATGAGATATGTTTATGGGACACTCCTATGATTATATCTCACTCCCACTAGTCATATCCTAGATTAATTTGTCACTCTTATGTGTAACCCGTTGTAGGATCCGATTGAAGTTAGCCGCGAATTACTTCGTAATTCGACGATCGTAGTTGGTCTCTAGCTACAACTCTACGATCCCTAAATCAATCGGACTTGATGATCTTCCACATCAATTGTCCTATCCGACAAATTGTTCGCATTGTCACCTTGGTCGAAGGACATCTCCTTCAACTCCTTCAATTTTATGTGTGGATTCTAAAATCCTAGGTTTCTCCCCCATTTGATTTAGTTTCTCGTTATTTGTTTTAGTATTTTATTAGTTAATCACCAAAACCAATTTCAAGACAAAAATCGTGTTACTTCTAAGTTTTATAATAGGTTTGATTAGTCCCTGAGAATCGACCCGGTCTTACCGGATATTATCACCTGACGCCCGTATACTTGCGGGTAAAGACCTTTTAGGGTAACCTTTTAGGCCCATCAAAACCCTCCCCCAAAACAGAAACCCTAAAAGCTAACCCGCCCCTCTCTCTCTCTCTCCGCCTCTTTCTCTCTTCCCGCCTCTCTCTCTCTAACTCAAACATAAACCACAATGAACTAACCCTAAAACCTTAACCACTTAAACTAAACACTCATCTCATCATTTAATTTATTATCCTACAGTCTATTTTCTCATGTGGGTTACGAGTAAAGACGAATATGGTTGATAAATTTATTTCTCCGATCTGCTTCTATTGTTCTACTTCTTCATGTGGGTTACGAGTAAAGACGATAAAAGATGACGTTGGGTACTTGGGTATATGTCGATGATCTAACGATGAAATGATGCGGTTAAGCCTTTCAACTCATCTTAGAAATTAGTTAAAAATATTTATATCATGTAGTGTTAATCTTTTACTTTACTGTAATCTTCTTTATTTTATTTTTATGATTTGTTATTATAAAGATTTAGGGTCTAATAAATCAGATATGTAATAGGGTAGGTGATAGTCTAGGGTTTAATCTCTTTTCGAATGTATAAATTTGTTATTAGATTTGTTATTATGAAGATTTATGGTTTAATCTAGGGTTTAATAAATCAGATTTGTTAGTATGGAAATTAGGGTTTAATATCTTTTTGAATCTTTTGATAGTCTAGGTTTCCCTAAATTTGTAATTTAGGGTTTCATTTGGACCCTATGATAATCTAGGGTTTCATAAATAAGTTATTTAGTTATTTTTATTTTTCTTAAAATAAGCAAATTACCCGAGCCCATCCGGCCCGAGTCCGGTGGAGCCCGCTCGGGCAGGCGGGCTCGGACGGGCTAGGGCTCTAATACGGTGACTTCTGCCCGGCCTGATCCTCCCGGCAACTAGACGCGGGCTGGGCATACTCGTGCCCGATCCACCCGAGTCCGACTAAATATTGCCCGAGCCCGTCCAAACCCGCCTGATTCCCACCCCTAGACGTCGTTACTCTTTGGATGATAAAGTTTATCAAAGTTAGTTCTTGCCCCAAACTCAAAAAAGAACATATTCATGTCTCAAACTCATCACTTGATACTTATGGTTGCCCCTTTCACAAAATAGCTCTACAAATGAACCTAAGATTGACCACATATAGTAGATCAAATTAACTGAGATCTTCGACCTGGTTTAAAAATACCAGATTTCTTGTTATTCAATTAAATTTTTAAGAAACCCTAGATCTTGAGTTCATGATCCATTAATCTAGAAAAATCGCAGATTTCGTTCAGAGAACACTTAACAAGAACCTAACCATACAAATCCAATCATAGATCATCAACGATCCTTGATCTTAATCATATGAAACCGATCTTGTTAACAATCAACTCCATCAGATTCTATTCTCTGTAAAATCATTGATTGTTAGCGATCTCCACAACATTTTATCTTCTTAATGTACTGATCCCCGTATCTTCTGATCTTTGTTCTTGGAAGAAATGAAAACAGATCTGATTGTGAGTGAGTTTGAACGAGAGAAAAATGGTCATGATGAGTCTCTCTTCGAGAGAAAAAGATATAAAGAGAAGGAAAAGGAAATGCAATTTTCATTGAGCGACGAAGAGCTGAAAAGTTTTTTTAAAGGAAAATAAAAGAGATGGAAAATTGTTAGAGAGAGGCAGAAAAAGTTTCATATTTAGCTGACATTTGATTAAGAAGGGTACTTAGGGTATTAAACAAATAAGACACAATTTCCTTTGTGCTTTTCAGTTCTAGGTCCATCAGTTGCTTACCCAGTGGACCTGCAACTCATTTGCATTGTATCCTCGATCTTATCCTCTTTAGGATTCTCCTTTTTGGACGCCAAACCAATTTTTGGTTAAATATGGGCCATGACATTTAGTCTAGAACTGTTTAAAGATGAAAAGAAAATCCAATGCCTTTGAGTTGTTTAGTCTATTAAGAATAAAATTACAAAACTTCTTTTCTTTTGTATTATTCTTGTTGTTTATTTTCACGAATCTATCTTAACATTTTTCACCGTTTTCTAACTGTTTTTCTTTTCAATATCCAATTTTTTTGCCTTTTTTTTCCTGTGTTTCGTATCGTTTTTTTTTCCATTGTCCTTTTAAGATAATATTACCATACTATGTTTTTCAGAAAAATATTATGATGGCCAAATTATTTCTGGAACATTTTTCTCCTTCAGACAGATATACGAACTACAGTTTGTCGCTGACCTACCACTTATTCCTTAAGAGTCCTATTACAATACATAGACAAGAGAGGAGGAGGAAGGAAATTCCATAGTCTATCCAAGGAATGAAATTTCGGTTTCGATGGAAATTTCGGTCGGTCCAAAAGTGGCAACGTTTCGGTCAGTTTGGAAATCTTACAAATCTATAAAAATGATAAAAATATAGTGAAATTATATATACAACTCTTTAATCATTATAAATGTAAAAAAGATGTTATAAATAGTTGATATAGAGAGCAAACATGAAAAAAATATAGCTCATTTGTTACAAAATCTGTTACTTTTGGGGGTATATACAATTACACAATTAGGTTAGGGGGTAAATTTAGTAATTTAAACTTAAATTGTTACATCAGGGGGTAAATTACTAAGCTTACACATTATATATACTACAAAGTAGGACCCATGAAAGCTCTATAGGCGCCTCATATTACTGCTATAGGCTCCCTGCATAGCTGAAAGTTTGAAGGGGTTCATTTGTTTATGGGGCGCCTACTGCAATAAATTAGGGCGTCTTAAACACTTCCCAAAATAAACCCTAAATACATTAGGGTTTTTTTTAGCCGCACGACATTCAGCTTCTTCCTTCTTCTTCGAGCCTACTCTCTCTCTCTCTCTCTAGGGTTCTTCCAAAAACCTTAATCTTCTCAAGTTAGAACGAAAATTTCTTAGGGTTATATCTGTGAAGATGATAAATAAGCAAATGGAAAAGAAATCAAGAAGAAAAATTGAAGAAATCGACCAAAACAAGAAAAGTAATGATGAAGGTATGTTTATTTATCTAAGTAGATGGAGTCTGTTAGTGTACTATAAAATACTTCGAAACTTCAAGCGAAATTTCGCCAGATTTTGACCGAAAATCTGCACGAAATATATGTAAGTGCTTTTTGTTTCCCTAATCTGAAAAACCGACATATTTCGGCAATTTCGACCGAAATATGTCGATTTTTCATTCCTTAATTATGTCACTATTGTGAATACGTGCCCATTTTATCAAATTGTCTGTTTGAACATTGCCTTGACAATGTATGTGTGAGAATCGTGCTTATCACATCTTCATGATGTATCAATGTCTTATAACGACTAACGTAGATCGTAGTCGAATTCTCAAAAAACAAAAAGACAATGTATGTGCGAAAAGGTGATCCCTATAAATTTAAGAACAAGTCTTCTGATTTTCTTGACACGAGCTTTTGATTTCCATTGGATGGATGTCCTAGCGTTATGGAAGTGACACATAAGGACTTGATTGTCATTTTTTATATGGATAAACTTGTAGTTGTTTTCGAGTTCCCGATTGATACGGCTTAATATTGTCTTGATTTCACTTTATTCTAAAATTCTAGCTCTAAACGTGGCAGTTTTTGACTCGATAAAGTGCTTTTAGTTACTATGCAGTATGCAGAATACAATTGATATTTTTTAAGTCATCAATATTTTTAAACGATGCATCAACAATTCAATTTTTAAACCATGTTAACATATGGATTCAGTCTGAGGAAAGTCATATCACTTGGGAGGTGCATACCGGGGAAAATATTAACATTTTGAAAGGCAATTGGATCCCTGGAGTTAACCAGCAAATTCAAAATACAAACAATTCAACCCTGACTAGTGTATCTCAACTCATTAGCAATAACCGGTGGGATGATAACGTTCTTATACAAAACTTCAGCGACACTATCAGTAACCTCATCAAAGCCATATTCAACCTGAAGGAACTGATAAAATGAAATGGAATCTAACTCAATCAGGAAGGCATTCTGTCCGATCCATGTATCAGCACCTTAGTTCGATTAACCAGTCTCTTCCTTTTGAGGAAGTGAACTGGAATTTTATTTGGTTCATTCCCACCATCCCTCGCATTCAGCTCTTCATATGGAAAATCTGCACTTAAGCACCACCTGTTCGTCAACGGATAGGTAAGTATATTGGTGACAATTTTATTTGTCCTAACTGTATGGAAATTGAATCTATTGAACACGCACTATTGTACTGCCCCCTTGTGAAAAACATTTGGTTTCACTTTAATATTATCTCGACTAATATACCTTTTCTTTCTGAATGGATACTTTCGTGACAGAATCCTGATCAACTTAGTTGGACCGAGGATAATATTCACTTTGTAACTATCTTATGGCATATATAAAATCAGGTGTGATCACTGCTTTCAGCAAACCCTTTACAATGTTAACACTATTTTAGATCTTATTAAAACGTTTCACAGGATTAGTCCTGCTCACTTGAAGACTCCCTTCGCATATGTAACCAGATGGCAACCTGCTTCCCGTCCCTTCATTAAATTAAATGTCGATGCATCTTTTGTAAATATTGAACAACTTATAGGTACCAGCTTTATTGTACGTGATTCTCACTCCAAATTCATAACTGCTAACGTGAATACTGCTAGAGGCAGAAACAGTGAGGAAAGCGAGGCAATAGTCTTTCTCAACAGTCTTATTTGGGAAAAAAACATAACCATATGCAGGTCATAATTGAAAGCGACAACACCAACTTGATCAAACACCTTAACAATCCAAGGCATGAAGTGCAATGGCAATCGTTGGTACATATTCGTAGTATAAGAAATATCAAGCGCGAGTTTCAGCAGGTCAAATTTAATTACATCAAGAGTAATGCTAATACTCAGACGGACAAACTCGTTAAATAGGCTAGAAGGAAGGAGAGATCTAAAGTGTAGAGTTGTATTCCCTATTTTCTTTTAAACATGCTCTGAATGCTTAGTTCTTAATATATTTATCTTTAATAAAAAAAAAACTAACATACGGATTCTTTAGGAATTCCATTTGCTTATCTTTTTGGAAGTTTTGAGAAATAATTATAAAATTTTTTGAAGGACGATTAAGGTAGAATCTAATAGGAAAATTAACTGGTTGCTGAAAACAACCATCACATCTAACTTTCCCAATAACCTAGAGAACAATGGCAATAGTAATTAATGGTAGAAGAATGTTTATGCGTGGCATCCCCCAATTAAATATCAACTCAAGATAATACTTGCCCCGTAAAAGACGTTATTATGTTGCCGCCATTGTTACATGGCCTCTTCCATCCATCTCTCATCTCCTCCTCTACTCCTCTCGCCTCCCTTTTTTCCTCCACATCGGCGGCGACGGCGACGGCGAGACTCCCACCACCACAATCCATACACTCCTCCTATTCGGCAAACATCTACCACCACCATTACTTCTCTTCTTTCTCTCACTAAACCCCCTTCTTCTACCGTTCAAATTCCTCTCAAACTAAAAATTCCAATCTCTACCCAACAACAATCACATCCCAATTCCCCTTCTGAACCTCTTCAGAATCTACTTTCTCCAACCGGAGAAAACTGTGAATCCCTCTCCTCTCACTTCAATCATCTTCTCCGTCTTGCTGTTCATCGCCATGACTTCAACCTCGCTAAAGCTATTCATGCTTCAATTCTCAAGCTTGAAGATGAAGAAGAAGAAGACGTTAACCTCCTCAACACTCTCATCTCTTCTTACATTAAGCTGGGTCAAATTGTTTATGCCCATAATTTATTTTCTACCTTATCATCTCCTGATGTGGTTTCTTATACCTCCATGATTTCTGCTTTGGCTAAGACTAACCGTTTACCCAAAGCTATGAAACTTTTCTTCTTGATGAGAAGTTCAGGTATAATCCCTAATTCCTTTACTTTTGTTGCAATCTTAACCGTTTGTAATAGATTGTTAAATTCAGATTTGGGTTCTCAAATTCATTCTCTGGCAATAAAGATGGGTTATTGTTCTTTCGTTTACGTTTCAAACGCACTCATGGGTTGGTACCTGAAATTGGGTGCCCTTAATCGCGCAATGCAGTTGTTTGAGGAAATGCCTCAACGAGATTTAACTTCATGGAATACTATTATATCAGCTTTAGTAAAGGATTCACAATACTATAAAGCTTTTGAGCTATTTCGTGAGATGCAAAATATAGATAAGTTTAAAGTTGATTATTTTACGGTTTCGAGTCTTTTGACTGCCTCCAAGGAGTGTTTTAGAGTAAGGGTAGGCAGAGAAATTCATGCCCATGCTCTTAGAATTGGGCTCGAGTCAGATGTGAGTGTGAATAATGCACTGATTGGGTTCTACACAAATTGTGGTAAGGTACAAAATTTGATTGCTTTGTTTGAGAGAATGCCTGTAAAAGATGTTATAACTTTGACAGGAGTTGTTAGTGGATATATGGAATTTGGATTGGTAGAATCAGCAATTGAAGTTTTCTATAAGATGCCTGTACGGAATTGCATTTCGTATAATGCTCTTTTAGCAGGATTATGTAAGAATGGAGAAGGTTTACGGGCTTTGAAGGTGTTCGAAGGAATGTTGGAGGAAGGAATGGAGTTATCTGATTTCACTCTGAGTAGTATTATTAATGCTTGTGCTGTGACCTCGGAAGTGAAGATTAGCGAACAGGTTCATGGGTTTGTGATTAAATCTGGATGTGGGTCAAATAACTCTTGGATTGAAGCAGCATTGATCGATATGTGTACAAAATGTGGAAGAATGCATGATGCCGAGAAGTTATTTAGCAAGCAGTCTTTTAAACAGAACGACCCAATTTTGTGGACATCAATGATTTGTGGGTTTGCTCGGAATGGACAGCTTAATGAGGCAATGTCGCATTTCTGTTTGATGCAAGCTAATGAACTTTTAGTTGTCGACGAGGTAGCATCTACTGCAGCTCTCAGTGTCTGTGGAAGTTTAGGTTTCCATGAAATGGGGAAACAGATTCACTGTTATACTCTAAAATCTGGTTTTGTATCTGATGTTCGTGTTGGGAATTCCATTTTGAGCATGTATTCAAAATGTGGAAATATGGAAGATGCACTAAAGTTTTTCTCTCTCATGCCCGAACATGATATTGTTTCATGGAATGGTTTGATCACTAGTCATCTTCTTCACAGACAAGGAGACAGAGCATTGGATGTTTGGTCGAAAATGAAGAAGCTTGGTGTAAAACCAGATTCTATCACCTTAATGTTGACCATTTCAGCTTATAAATATACCGACTCAAACTCCTTGGATTCATGTCAAAGCTTGTTTCGATCCATGAAAGCTCTGTATGGCATTGAACCGACTTCGGAACACTATGCTTCCATGATTAGTGTTTTGGGTTACTGGGATTGCTTTCAGGAAGCAGAAGAAATGATCAATAACATGAGTTTCGAACCTGATGTTTTGATATGGCGTGCACTACTTGATAGTTGTAGATTGAGATCGAATACTAAACTTGGAAGATTAGCTGCAAAGAATCTTCTCTCTGTAGAACCAAAAGACACAGCTTCATATATACTTGTTTCGAATTTGTATTCTGCTTCTGGGAGATGGCATTGCTCTGAAAAGACTAGGAATGAGATGAGACAGAAAGGGTTGAAGAAGAACCCAGCTCAAAGTTGGATCATTCATCAAAATAAGATCCATTCTTTTTTCGCGAGAGATAAATCTCATCCGAATACCAAAGATATCTATAGTGGTTTAGATATACTGATCTTGGAATGCATTAAAGTCGGTTATGTCCCCGATACAAGCTTTGTTCTTCATGAAGTAGAGGAGAATCAGAAGAAGGATTTCTTGTTTTATCACAGTGCAAAAATAGCAGTTACTCATGGAATTCTAATGACTAAACCTGGAAAGCCAGTAAGGGTTGTGAAGAACATTCATCTCTGTGGGGATTGTCATACATTTTTGAAGCATGTTTCAACTGTTACAGGAAGACAGATTTCTCTCAGAGATGCCTCTGGTTTTCATTGTTTTAGAAATGGTGAATGTTCGTGCAGAGATTACTGGTGATTGGAATTTAGACTTAAAAGTTAAGCTCTGGGGTTTTATACTTGAAACCCCATCATTTCAGTAGCTTAAATCTCACTCTCACCATCTTCAAAGTTTTGGGACTTTGTACTTTTCATGGTTGAGTATATATGTAGTTGTAACATAATCAATATCTAAAATGGCTTATTTAGTTATGCAAACTAATGGGTTTTGACTCTTTTGAGTAATTATGAATGGATGAAGCCATGATTCTTCTTTTTTGAATTGTCTGTCTTTTAACCATTTTGGGAAGAGTTACTGTATAATGGTTTAATGAAGGACATAATTGCTGCGTTTTTTTTTGTTGAAAGGAAATACATTAACATTAAGAGTCTATTACAATATCCCAAGTACAAAAACAAAATTACAATACATAAAGTAGTAAAACAAAATATCAGAGCTGAAGAAGTGCAGAAAAGAACTTCGCTTTGTATAGCAGTCTTCATTCAGTGAGTTGCGAGGCTGGCATCTAAGCATGAAATAAACTTTGACCTTGAGAGTCCGTCTGGTTGTATTAAAGATAAAACCCCTTACCTAACTTCTTGTAACACTTAACATGGATTAAACATACACCCATAGTTTCAAGAAGAAACAAAGGTGTCTGAAAGATGGAACCATAGGATGATTCTGGGGTATCCCGCCAGTATTCTCCATATTCAGAGACCATATCTGATCAAATTCTACAAAGTATAAACAGGTCAGACACCTGGAAATTGGGATCGCCGTTATTGCCCAAGTATAAATACTCCGCTAATCCGACACCTGAAAATTGGTGGGTGGAAATGAAATGCGATTGCTAAGAATTGCATTCTGAAATCTGAATATTGCTTGATAGGCGGGATGCCTAAAAGTTAAATAACGTATCGTTAACCAATTGTATACAGATAAACTTTATCTTTATCATTCTTATTTTAGGCTGAAATGGAAAGTTAAATAAGGTATTGCCATTACTAATAAAGCAAGTTTTTTTTTTTTTTTTTTTTTTTTTTTTTTTTATGAAAAGAGGCTTCAACTTATTATTCATTAAGAATCAAAGAAGTAACGTGAAGATTATCAACCAAGATAGATTCACTGATACATGTAGGTGGTACTTGGCATATCCAAGTGTTTACAATTCGGTTATCAAGTGCATATTTAACGAGATTATGAGCCACAAAATTGGTTAGACGATCAAAGATTTCTGCGACGGTGCTTCTAATTCTCCACGGTGATTCTTCAATTGGTGAGGTGCAAGCCTAGATAACTAATAAAGCAAGTTAGAACTTTCACATAAAGGTTAAACTTTTCTCATGTTAGGTAGGGCGATGATAGAAAGCAAGTTATGTAACTTAACAGGAACTTCATTTCGACTTAGTTTTTAATACACGGAAGTAGAAAATGTCATCAAGAGGGGAATCACAAACCCATAAGTAAGTGGGTTTGTTCTTTTTTCATCGAATCGTTAACCAAATAATTTATGGACAAATTTGATATATGTCCATCTTATTCTGACTAAAAGAAACAGTACAATACAGTCGCTGTTCTGGAAAAATAAAACAAAATTCCTATATACAAAATTTTGAGGTTGAAAAAAAAGTTTGTGCCGCCAAACCCCCCACAACCGCTTCTTCACGCGTCAAGAGTTGTCGACAAACTGCCATTGCCGATGACCTTTAAAAGAAATTCATATTTTCTTTTTCCTCTTCTCGTCCCATCACCACCATTATCTCTCTCTTAATCTCTCTCCATCCCCCCTCTTCTCCCTCTCTCCCATTCTCTTTCCTTGTCTCATTCTCCCTCTTTCTATTTTGCACAGGGTTTCCTTCACTGGAACTCGTGCCTGGTTAAGCCATAACGCAATCTAGTTTGAGGGAAATCCCTCAACCAGACGCGCGCAGGTTTCGGTGAAGAGGACTTTCTCCTTCAATGTCTCCTTTGTCGAAACAGAGAGGAAAAGAGAAAGACAAAGAGAAAGAGATATTTTGTTTCTCCAAATGTCGCGGGTTTGGGCTCTTACATATTCTCCGAGTCATTTAGACTTTGGTCAATTAGATTTGATTCAAGGGGAACCATGTTTTGAGCCCAAAAATCAATTTACTTGTTTCTTAGCCCCCTAATCTTCATCTCCCTCTTCCGACCACCACCACCAAGGGCGGAACTATTAAGAGGATAATCGTGGAAAACCTTCACTGTTAATGCTTCAAATTTCAGGAACCAATCTTTGCTATTAAAATACAATTGAAGGTTTTTTTTTTTATGAAATATAACCTAGTTTTTACATATCTGAATAATATTTTGAAAGGTTTTCATGGATTTTATTATATTTTTAGGGTTTGGTCAAGTGCATATAATCTTGGGTTGCTGATTTCAAATTCAGAAAATTGGGGGTTTCAACTTCAAAATCAAATAGTAAGTTATCACTTCATCCTATGTACTGTACTAGGTATAGCCCGTGCTTCCAGCACGGTGAAAGTCCAATTTCAATCTTTTAGTGTGATTATCATAGCCTTCAAACAAACTTCCATCTTTTCGAACTTCACTCTGGTACTCTACCAAAAAACTCGTTAAAAAGATAAAAGAAGATACGAATACCATATGATATAAAGATGTACAATTATTGAGGATAGATGGAAAAACAATATCGAATTGTTGAAGGAGAACAATATGAAGAAAAAAATGGTTGGACATGTATTAAGATTTTTGGAACGAGTCGAATTAAATATGTTGAGAAAAATGACCACTCCTTATAGGTGATCAGTCTACTTAGAGTTTTTCTCTAATGCGGAAAACCAGGACCTTGGATGAAATGGTGAATAAATCAAACATAACCACGAAGCAAATAAAGAATAATGACACACAAGATTTATAGAGGTTCGGAGCAAGTCCTACGTCCTCTTTTAGCCGCACCAAGCAAATCCACTATGAATATGAAGTTACAACTTACCCGAGTTACCGTACACAAAGTCTAGTGTACTCCCCGATTACAAATCTCACTACAACTCTCACCCTCCACACTTATACAACTCTCTGTTGATCTCAAACTCTCTTTCACTCTCTCACTTATACAAAGGAGAATTCACTTGAGATTGGATACTGAAGTGGTGAATGAAGAAGCCAATTTATAGGCATTCATTCACCCGTAAGAAATGGGAGCATTAAATACTTGGCCATTTTTTCTCCATCTCCATTAAATGCATTTTTGCATTTTTCTTCCATGAAACAAGGAAGGCAGGAGCAATGGACGGTGAGTTGCAAATCTTGACTTTAAGGTCACATCCAACTATTTGGCCCCACCATATGACAAAATAATGGGGGAAATTAGTTGCAACTATGAACAGTAGGATTAAGTCTAAGTTTCTAAGTCTTTGAACTTGAATGCAAAGTGCAGAAACCTTTATGAGTTGATGAATAATGAGCATAGTCTCTCGCAACACAGATCCACCAAAGAGAAAACCCAACTATTCTTCCCAAGTTTATGATACCGAAAGTAATACTTTATCTCTCTTATATGTATACATGTTAACATCTAATCGGTTGTTATTGCATTTCTTTGTAGTGTTCAAGTATTAGAAGAACAGAGACTTTTTTTTATTGTAATCAAAGAAAACTACAATAATTCAAATCCAACAATACCAATACTGAAGGTAGATGATCGATAATCAAAGTTTTAACCTGTCATATTCAAATATTTGCATTCTAAAGTTCCATGAAATAAATTAAATTTGTACAAGGTGTATTCATAAATAACAATCTGAAGTTCGATCAAATAAATTAGTAAAAAAAAGTGTAGAATATCAAAGTTAGGTCATCGATGTTTTAAATTACAAGAGAAATTAAGTAAGATTGCCTCCTGGTCCATTTGGGCTTCAGTTTCTCCGTTACTCTGAACAGAGGCGTGATTTTCCAAGCATCATGTGAGCCACATTGTAAGTAAACATATTAGAGAACCCGATCAGATTATACATTATCTAAATGGTAATTGGTAGA
>BEHA01005058.1:0-12188 GCA_002897215.1 Eschscholzia californica subsp. californica
TCTCCCGACTCTTGTTCCTTCGACTCTTCTCTCAAACCTCTCTCGCCCGTTTACATTGATTGCTTATTTTAGTTTTACTCGTTTTCTTCTCTTATTACTTATTCATCATATCAAAATCTCCATTTATCTTTGTTTCCTTTCCTATTTAACCTAAGTTAGCATTTGATACATAGACCGGGGGATAAGACCCTTCGACATCCAAGCTACCTTCCTATCCTTGGATCGATCCCGGCTTTGCCGGATTACTACTTGATACCTCCGCTTGGGTGTGCAACCTTTTCGGGTGCATCAAGTTTTTGGCGCCGCTGCCGGGGATAGGTTTAGTAGTTAGGATAGCGTTTGTTGTTTTGTTCATTAGTCTTGTGTTAGTTGCTTTCTTAGACGTTTTCTCTTTATTTATTTTTGTAGTTTTTTATCTTCTTTTAGGTACCATTACAAGAAAAGAGCCAAAAGTGACATAAAGGCGAAGGAAAAGGAAGGATTCGAAAAGCTTAAGAAGAAAGACGAACGAAACGAGAGGAGCACTCGATAGTATCGCATTCTATCTCATCCTTTTTACTTGTGTGTGATTATTTAGTTCTATAAGTGTTTGTTTCCATTTTTGCGATTGTGTGTTAGTACCCTTGAATATTGTGAGATCATGGCAAGTTGGTCATTTGATGAGAATGACCTTATGCGAACTCTTTCCAACACTAGTCGACCATCTACAAGTCATCAGGACTACTCAAACTTATATAGGAATGGTCCGACTAGTGATAGGAATAGGCGAGTTGAGCCTGACCGACCTAGGATGACCATGGGTGAATATCGACGGATGTATGGAGTCGGTCAGACTCGTCATGAATATGGTTTTAGAGATTATGAGCATGAGGGTAATCAACCCCGTAAGAGTCTTCGAGACTATCGACAAGAATTTGGGATGACAACACCTTCATGTATGAATTCGTCATTTAATGATAACCGTAGTTCTATTAACATTGATCGACCACGTAGAAGTCTTCGTGACTATCGACAAGCATATACAGACGGTTCACTTAGTGATGACAATTCCCGACTCGATGATTCCACTCAAAGAGTCGAGTCTAGATATCTACATGAAGGTAGTGAAGAAAGGACCATGGAGACCATTTGCCCGGTTTGTGCTATTTGTGGGAGCTTAGACCATTCGACCGAGTATTGTCCCATGATCCGTGTTCCGCGAGATTCTTCGTCTAGTTATACTCATATGCCTTATTACGAGGAGATGTCTGAAGATACTCTCCAAGCAATTTTAGAGTATCAAACTAGATTCAATCGAGATATAAAAGAGATCACGGAACGGCTTCTCAACATTGTTGATAGACTTGAGTCAGAGCCTATCATCGACGAGGAAGGGGTTTGCGCACCCCAAACTCAAGAAGAGACTATGAATGATGGTGAGGGTAATACAACTAACTCTAGTCTTAAGTTAAATGTCGAAGAAGCTCCTGATAGACCTTTTGAGATGGAATTGACCGATGACCCTTGTTGCTCAGTCCCTCGACCATTGTTATCTCACCATGATCGACCTACACTAGATTTTGATGTTCAGGATGATAGCTCTATGAGCAAGTTTGGGGATCACACGATGTTGAACTTTCCAATTTTTAGCACTTGTGATTACTTGGATGAGTTATGTAGAAGTGAAGGTGTTGCAACCAACTTTGAGGCTCCAGATGCCTTTAAGGGTGTCGATAACATAGTAGTTGAAGAGATAGCGGATAGCTTGTTGGATTATTTACCTAAGGAAATTATGGACCTTGACTTGGTCCCCGAGCCTATTGCCTTACCCTTAGAATCTAGTTCGACCTTCCACATGATCTCAGACTCGATTGTTGACCCCTTTTGGGACACTTCAGACGTCTTTCCTAGCATGTCTAAGGACTTAGTGGATATTCTATCCACTAAGCTTGAGGATGACTTCTTGTCTTCGACTGACCTCCTCTCACTTCACTTATATGTCGACCCTTTTGATGACTTTTTAGTCGTCGCCCCTAGCATTTATGCGCACTTAGTGGACCGTGCATCCACTAAGTTTGGGGATGACTTCTTTTCGCTTTTAGTCTCACTTGCACTTCTTTCGTTTAATATTCTTGTGAGACTTTTAGCATTTGTATATAGCTTTCTTTGGGTTGACCCCCAAATCTTCCGTCTTTTGTTATATGATCGTTAGCCGATTAAGATGGGTCTTGATGTTTGTGGGTAGCATCTCTGAAAACCCTCCGCGAGACATAACTCGTGCTCTTGTGTGAAAACAAGAGAATCAAAGGCTAATTGGATAGCGCAATGCAATCGTGTATACCCGCGTTAGTGGTAGACTTTATATGGTCATGTCTTTTATGTGCTTCATTCTCATTATGTTTTGGATATTTTAGGAGCATTTCTTATATGTTTTACTTCTAAGGCATGGTTTGTTCCAAGTTTGGGGATGGCGTGAGCTTGGCATTAACTTGGAACCTCGTTATACATGAGCCTTAGTAGTATCATCTTTTATCTCCTTCGGTTATGGTAATATCTCTCCACTCTACTCTTTAAATTGATGTGCCTCTTTATCTTTTGGTGAGTGTATGCTTAGAACATTGAGGACAATGTTAGTTTTAAGTTTGGGGATGCGGGATATGACCATAACCAATGCATGACCATGGGTTTTAAAGACAAAGGGTTCAAATTAGCTAAAATTTAAAAAATTTTGAACATTTTGAGTAGATTTGCATGTGATTGTAGTGATAGTTTTAAGAATATTGATGCATATGTATCGAGTTGATGGGTTTTGTGATTGTTAATGGTCTTTGCATGAAAGTCGAGTCTTTGAGTGTTTGTGTTATACTATGGGAGTAACATCTTAGTGAAGAAGAAACATCTCTAAGAAACCTAGAGTAGTCATTAGTGGAGACTTAACCCATGTGAGAGCTCAAAGCCTAAATTGTCCTTCGAGTGTACTCTTCCGCGCTAACTCCGAGTAGAATGAAGAGCTACTCAACCTCGTAACTATTAAAAGAGCTCATTTGATCTCGTGTGCTCAACTTTCTTAGCCACTAGGAGTGACATTAGGATAGCGAATTAACCTTGCCCTTGTAGTCCATGAAACCCAATAAGAGTGTCAACTAGAGGAAGGCGGATACTCCATCATCTTACATCCCGAGAATGAAGACATGAGAAGAAAAGAATGAAGAATGTCAAAAGCAAGTATGAAATGAAAAAAGTTGATTGCAAGAATATAGTATTGTGAGTTATGTTTGTTTTATGTGATTTTGTGTTATGAAAAAAAAAAGTGATATGAAAAAAAAGAAAAACAAAAAAAAGTGACATGAAAAAAAGAAAGAAAGACAAAAAGAAAAAAAAATGAATGATGAATAAAGTTGTTTATGTTATGTTTGAGCATGTTAGCTCTTTTGTGTGAGTGATGTGATTGTATATATGTGTGTTTGTGTGTATGTTCATGAATAAGTATTCGAAGCAAGAAACGAATGTGGAAGTGCTTAAGAGGTTCTATCATGAAGAGTTCGACATTCTCGGGAATCCTCCATCGTCATCCATCTTTAGTATCCGTTAACCTTTGGAAGGCATCCTTAGAGGGTAGAATGGGTGAGAAGGGCGAGTGAGCTTCCCCACTCCATTTAGTGGTTAATTCCTTTTCGGAGATCGTTCGTTCCAAAATGTTGTCCTCACCCCTTTTTATGTGTTGAGTCCATGTTTAGTGATCACACTCACACATACGAGCGAACCATTCTTGAGTGATTTCATATTTGGAGTGTATGTCCGTGAGGCCAAAGTCGAGGTGAAATGTACTAAACTAGGGATCAAGGCTTTGTGACTTCGGAACATTGATGTTGCTTATTATGGTTTAACACTTGCACTTTAGGGTAAGATCATTAGTGAAGAGGTCTTTAGCTTTCACATGAACTTGTTTACTTGATTCATTATGTTTTGACATGCTTAAACCCTTTACTATATGAACTATGCTCATCTATGATGTGGATGTTGGACCCTTATGCATTTGAAATTCGATGTTTGTGGGTATCATCTATGGAAACCCTCACGAGACCACACTCGTCCACGAGGGGTAACCTAGGGGTTTAACGGCTTGTTGCATATGCTAAATGCAACCGGGATTCCTCCGAAAGTGAGTTAGGCTTTCATTTTATTTTGTTTGCTCGAGGACTAGCAAAGTTTAAGTTTGGGGATGTTGATGTGACACGAAAATGTCACATTCGGAGAGCCTAACTTAGACTAATTAGTCATTTTCGAGTGTTATCAATAATATTTTATGTGTTTTTCTTGTTTAGGTACCATATTTGGAGCTAAACATGGAATTCGGAATAAAGGAGGCGAATTATCACTATCATTTCATGTGCCCAAAATGAGAGAAAAAGACTTCAAGCAAATCATATGAGAAGAGGAGTCAAAGACGAGCCCAACGGTGAAAACGGAAGTCAATTCCGAGTTCGGACGGGGAATTTGTGAAAGAAAGAAGTCTAGGTTCGGTCTTAAAACAAGGATTCTATGAAGGCACCCTCCTTTGGTTATAATTCTAGAAGGCACCCTCTTGATTTCCAAGTGAAGTGTAAAACCCAAGCCCAAAGAAGATGAAAGAAGGAAGAGATTTTGGAGGCACCCAATGGACTCGAGTTTGAGTCAAAGTCAAGGTTGACTAAGTCTAGGGTTTGAGTCAAATACACTACTCATCTTCTTCCTTATTCATCATCTTCAACCTTGGAAAAGAGGCAAGAAGGAAGAGAGAGAAAAGGGGGCTACAACTTAGGGTTTTAGGGTTCTTGAGTTTGGTTGGGTTGAGGGCTAGAAAGAGAGAAGGAAGGAGGAGGATCCGGCCAAAGCATAGGCCGGCCAGCACACTAGGCCGGCCGAGCTGCTGCTCGGGCAGCAACACGAGCAGCAGCTCGGGAGCAACACGGGAGCATGCAGCTACATGGGAGCGGCCGAGCAGCAGCTATTGGACCACGGGAACAACGTGTGAACAGCTGCTCCGAACAGCAGCAACCCGAGCTGCTTTGGAGCAGCTCGGGAGTGTTCCTAGCACGGGCAGCAGCACGGGACGCCTCCGGCCATGCACGAGATGCCTAAGCACGGCCCGGGTGGAAGCTTCCTAGCTCGGGATGGATGCCTTTGGCCCGGATCTAAGTCTTCATGGCCGGATTCCATGTTTTGGCCGGATTTCATCAACTCTTTGGCCGGACTTTTCATAGTTTCCGGTCACTTTCTTGATCCGAAACTTTAGGGCTTTTACTCCCCATCATCTTGGTTTGCTTCCTACATGGTTTGATTTGGTTTTGGTTGAAGATTTCTAGAGAGAGAAAGCTAGGGTTTAGCTTTAATGGAGGTTGTGTTCTAAATGGAGAAGATGATGGTGGTCGCTATGGGGAATCCAAAATTTGCTAAGGGGAGATCGGTTGAACCTTAAAGACTTATATTTTCCGACGATCTTAGCCTCGAACAACATCGAAAAAGGGGGATTCTCTCATCATTTCTTTTTCATTTCTTATTCAATCACCATGTTTAGCTAACTTTAGTATGTCGATTATATGAGATGAAATGTGATGAATTCGTGATTACGTTTAATATGATTTGATGTTTTGATTTGAAATTGATGTTCATTTATTTCGATTATCGTTTTGATCGTATTTTCATGTGTCTAGTCAAGCACTTCGCATAGTTAATAGACGAAACGAAGTATTCGATATCGATCGTAGTCTAAGTCATAATTTCATGTGTCTTGTCATGCACTTCAAATAGTTAGGCGACTAGACACTTTCGATGACTCGGGATTAACTCGATTTAGACGTTTGTTTGACTAAGTATGATCTCCGGATATACGTAGTACTTAGAGACATCTACTTTAGTTGTCAAATATCGATTTTACTTTGACACATTAAATCGGACTACACATAGTCGTAGGTTTATCATTATGGATTCCCGGACTTCGACACCTTTCTCACTTATTTGTTGCCCGAATCGAGTCTTACCGTCTCCCGACTCTTGTTCCTTCGACTCTTCTCTCAAACCTCTCTCGCCCGTTTACATTGATTGCTTAGTTTAGTTTTACTCGTTTTCTTCTCTTATTACTTATTCATCATATCAAAATCCCCATTTATCTTTGTTTCCTTTCCTATTTAACCTAAGTTAGCATTTGATACATAGACCGGGGGATAAGACCCTTCGACATCCAAGCTACCTTCCTATCCTTGGATCGATCCCGGCTTTGCCGGATTACTACTTGATACCTCCGCTTGGGTGTGCATCACTGTCCCGAGCAGATCTGCTGCTATCCCTCGTGTCCCCAGCTGCAGCCGCGACTTGCTGCTCCTGGTTGCTTCCCGAGCAGCTCCCGAGCAGCTGCTAGTGCTGCAGCCCGAGCTGCTGCTCTGCCGGCCAAAGCTAGGCCGGCCTAGTGTGCTGGCGGGCTTATGCTTTGGTCGGATCCTCCTTCTCTCTTGTCTTTCTCTTCAAACCCTCTCTTTCAAGCTCTCTCTCTAGCAACCAAGAACACCAACCCTAGCCACCCTTTCTCTCTCTTCTTTCTTGCCTCCTTTCCCAAGCTAGAAGATGATGAATAGTAGCCTAAACTACTAAAAACCCTAGCCACTCTAAAGACTTGACTAAGTCTTTAGAGTACTTTGACTTGGGCCCAAAAGTGGGTGCTCATAAAATCTCTACACCTTCCTTCTTCTTTGGGTATTCTTGAACTTGGGCTTAGATGTTGGGTTTTGACTTAAAAACAAAGGGAGTGCCTTCATCTTGTCTCTACATTTAGAACCAAAGGGGGGTGCCTTCAAGAAAAGACCTTAGTTTCTATCTTTCACATTTTCCCCGTCCGAACTCCGAATTGAATTCCGTTTTCATCGTCGGACTCGTCATTAACTCCTCTTGTCATTTGATTTGCTTGAAGTCTTTTTCTCTCATTTTCGGCACAAGAAATGATAGTGACAATCCGTTCCCCTTTATTCCGATTTACATGTTTAACTCCAAAATAGGTACCTAACATGAAAAACACATAAAATTTTATTTATAATACTCAAAACGAACTAACTAGGCTTAGTTAGGCTCTCCAAATGTGACATTTTCGTGTCACATCACTAAATCCGATCCTAAAATATCAAGATTGCTTCAATCTTTATTCACTTCTCTGTCTCGGTTTCTCTCTCTAAATATCCTTGTTCAATCGAATCTGTCTTTAAAAATGGAAAAAAATGAAAAGCCGAGAGCTCTCTCTCTAGAACATATATTCAGTCCCATGATTGCCTTTCGAATCCAATCTTCACATTTCCTTCATTAGAGAAGAGAAAGAAAATCTCTCTCTTTCTCTCTAAATATATCTAACAGTAGCTCCATATTCTTTGTTAAGAAATTCCAAATCTCTAAATATCTTAATCATCTCTTTCCATCACTGTTTATGTAGTATTTCAGATTTAGGATAGAGAGAAGAAAGAAATAAATCATCTCTTTCTCTCTCTAATATCTCTAAAAATCTTCAAGAATCCGAACCGAAATCCTTTACCCAAATCTTCTCTGTATATCTCACGCTCTATTTTCAGTCGATCAATCTTTAATTCCATCTCCATACAATCTTTCTCAAATTCTTTCCAACCTAGAAGATCAAAGAAGATATATTCTTTAATTAATACTCCACATCCTCCTTCAATCACTCTCAATCTCTCTACATAATTTCTTATTAAATCATGGCTTTTTTGGTGAAATGCCCCGATTTGAGGGGCACTTCTTTGTTTTGCCCCAAGTGAAGAAAAGTTTGGTAAAATGCCCTTTTTGGAGTGTCGTTTTTTGGTTTCCCACCTTATCCTCCTATATAAACCATATCTAGAATTTCTAGATACATTCATATTACTCCCAAATCAGAGAAACCAAAAGGTGAAAAACGAGTTCTTCATCTCCCTCCTCTTGAATCTCACTAGTAGCTCGATTTCACTCAACTATCCGTTCAAGTTTCTTGCTCCAATCAATCTATCACTCCAAGTAACTCGTTTTTGGTCATTTTTTCATCTCTTGAAGATACTTAAGGTCGAATCATAAGCTTCAAAAGCTTCCTCTCTCTCTCTCTAGGTTGAAATCCATAAAGACTCTTCTTTAACTATCTGAAACAGGTATTTCATCTTTAAATCTACACAATGTTGTATGTTTAAGTGTGATTTTGTGTTGTATGCTTGGATTGAAGTCTATGGTTTGATTTTTAACCAAAACATAGGGTTTATACTACAAAAAATTTAGGGTTTTTGATTGTATGTTTTATTTTGTGTTCATTGATTGTGTGTTTGATTGAGAATTAATTGTATAGAATTAAAGCATGAATGATATTTCATTTTGGATTGCATTAAGTTTTTAAAATAAGGGTTGTGATTCAAATCGATCGTACCAGTTCGAATCCATCCATTAGATCTCGTCATTTACCAACCGAAATAGAGTCCAGTAGTTAGTATGTTCGTTCGGTTTGGTTGGGTCGATGTTTGATGATATGGTTCGATACTAACCAATCGATTGTAAAAGTCAAATCTTGTTCTTGGTAATTGTTATAGAAATCTCAGAAATATCAGTCCATTTATATTGGTTTTGAGTTCCAAAGCAGACTTTTCCTCCCTCTCTTCTTGATTCCCTACCATTTTGTCCTATAAATTTAGTTTTCATTTCTTCTTCATTTCACACTTCTTCTTCATCATCTTGTTCATCATCGATGGTTTCTTCATCAATCATGGTCTCTTCATTGTCTTTTTCTTCGTCATCCGTTGGTTCGAACAAGCCGAACCCCGTTGATAAGCTGGTACTAGGAGGATTTTCTTGTGTAAAAATTCTGCGAGGAAATTGGTCATTCTTCTCCTGCTTGTCCATGGATTTATAGTCCGTGCCACGTTGAGAGATGCACTGGTTTGAGGATCTTATCTTCTGCCACGAAGGATGGTGAAACAAGGAAGTACCTTGTTTGTCAATTTCCTCAGTTCCGTGGTTTCCAGTGGCTCGATGAAGCCAAGAGGTTGGTTCAAAACCCTATAAGTACAAGTTAAGGGAAGAAGTTCGAAGAACCAAGTGTGGCAGACGATATGACAGATTTTTCTAAGTTTATTCGTAGATTTTCGAAAAAATACAATGATTTGTATTAAGTTGTTTACGTGATGAAAAATCTATTTATATAAATAAAAAACTTTATGTTACGATTATTTTCTTAATGTTTCTCATGCTTATTATTATCATTGTGTTTGAAGTGCGTTCATATATATTTAAAGTTAGAATTGATGTTTAAAGTAGGTTTGATAGTTATATTCCCAAATCGATTCAACGTGTCGTTTCAAATCAATATAATTCGTCATTAAGCAGTCGATTTTAACTCCAGTAGGTTGGCAAAGTTGTAGGAGTTCATTTCGATTGAATCATGTCGACGTGTTTAATACGTTTTCGTCATCAAGCAATCAACTTTGTTCTATGTGTTTCGGTTTAGTCATGTCGATTGTTGTTGTTAATTTCGACATTTTCTTTGCCTTTACACACATGTTGAAACATTTAAGTTTATGTTGTAGGATGACAAACGAGCCACAATTGAAGACTACTATTGATTGCAAGGTCGGTATTACATGTTTGTCTAGGATGGAAGTTATGTCATTTATAAAAAGAAAATTGAGTGAGACGCAGTAACGTTTGTTTCAAAGGACATGTTTTGGTCATTTTCTTCACGTGACGGACCTAACATGGTGTGGTGTTGCTGTCCACAACATGTTGTTGCTGGAGTGTCATCCGCAACCATTCATTAACGACGAGGAGTCGATGGCATTTTATGTTGGTGGTAAAGAGTTACATAGTTTTCCATCATTTCTGGGCTCAATAAATTCCAGCGTCTCCGAAACGAGGAGTTGGGATCCGAGATGGACGACATGGAAAATGATATTTCTTTGCACGAGGCATACTTTGCAGAAGATATTAAAGTTAGCAAAGATATGTCGGAAAGGTGTATTGGTAGATGCGAGGATGATCTTCACAAGGTGAAACTTTGCTTACTTCTATGTTTAGACTTCTTTTTGTTGGGGAAGGATACGGAGAAGTCATTTGTTGACCCGGACCATTTAGAGATGGTTGAAGACCTTAGTGTCTTCAACAAGTATGCGTGGGGTGCGAAAGTCTTCAAGAGAACTATAGAGAGCCTTCAGAAATGCATGGCTTGTGGTTTACAAAACAAGAAAGAAGATACTCAGTTGAGATACCATCTCTGTGGTTTTCCATTTGCATTCTAGGTATTCCTATTTTTTCTATTTAAGTTGAATACATATATTTTGTTATTTATGTTACATGTACTATGTATGATTTATTTACTTTGTTATATTGAATTGAAGGTAGGGGTATACGAATACGTCTCCTCTATTGCGATGGAAAACCCAAGGAAAAAATGAGTATGAAAAGATGCGCGAAAAGTTTGTTGCAAGTGATGTAAGTTTGTAACAATTAATTTCTTTAACTAATGTGTTATATTGTTTTATGTACTGTGAATAGTTATAATTTTGTTATTTTTCTAAGGTTGTTGTTACTATGTTCACACCGGACGAGACTAAGTTAGGTGAGGAAGTTGAAGTTAAAGCGGAACCCCAAGTTCAAACTGGAGCCGAGGGAGAAATCGACAGGGTGGATGCGGTTCTAAATGAACTTAGAGAGACAATTCGTTGGAGGGATGAACAGATACAAAAGCTTAATGGGGTTGTAACTCAACTTAGGGAGACAGTTCGTGACAGAGATGATAAAATTGAAGAACTTGAAATTAAATTGGCTTCTTATATCTCAAGAGTCGGTATCGATGTAGAAATGGGGGATGGTTCGTCTAGAATGCAGAAAGGAGAGACGAAACCGAGTATTTTTTGAGACGACGACGTAATGAAGGTAAATTTTTTATTAATTAACTTGTCTCATTATTACATTATGTTTTTGCAACCATTGTATGAATAAAAATTATTGTGGATTAGGAAGCTAAATCAAAAGAGACCGATAAAGATTGTAGCAGAGAGGTGCAGGATAATTCACACAATTCTGAGAATTCAGTGCAAAGCATATACTCCACATTTAGCGATGTATTCGTTGTATCAGACGACAAAGATGCAGCTGCAGACCCTAAGGTTATAGCAGCTGAAAAGGTACTCAAACAATACGACTTCTCTCACTGCAGCGACCGTGAAAAAAAGATGAAAAGACGTAGGGGGGAAAGAAACCCATTACATGAACATGAACTCCAAACATGCACCCATAACGATTTTCTTGGATTATTTAACTGGATCGTAAACTGGAAGAAGAGAGTGTAAGTGTTACTACATCTTAAATTCTTTTTATCGCCGACTCATATTTTCATGTAACGTAATTTTTTCGAAATGCGTAGGTCAAGAGTTTCAATTGACATTGGTGTTAATGTAGTTGAGGCAAAATGGTTCAAAGGTTTGTGGATGAAGGGACATTTGCTAAGTAACTAGGTTGGTTTTAAAATTTTCTATTCTCTTAAAAATCGATGAAGTCGTACCGAATAGTTTGAAAGCCTGACGATATCAGATGACCGATTTGAACTCAAGTAATGTATTGGAGTAAAATTCGACAAAGCACTATCGTTTTTGCTTTGAAATATCGGTTTGGCTCAATCAATTTGACCTTCCATATGTCGACATTGGCTGACCGAAATTAGGTTTACTGAATTTTTTTTATCTTTTTTTGTTTATTCTCTTAAATGTATCTTGAAACATGTAAGTTGTTGTTGTAGGATGGAGTTTAATATTTCAAAATATTTTCATTTGCTTTGCAGCATATAGATGTCGTACTCCACTATTTCAGAAGTCGCAGAGATTGCAACCCTGATATTATTTGGCGACACGTGCGGGAAAGACCAATTTAAAGACTGATCCTTTTGAGGGTGAGACCTGGCATGAGAGATATGTGTCAGGTGAACGACCAATTGCCACAAAGACTTGGAAGGAAGTCGAACAAGTGTATATGCCTTTGTTTGTTAATACTAATCATTGGGTACTTGTTGTTGTTGATTTGGTTAAGAAACAAATTAGTATATACGATTCTTTACATGGTAAGCGTCCAATAACACGCATTTCATCGTTTCTTGGTAGTATTATGCCATGGGTGTTGACAAATGAACCTAGTAAAAAAAAGTGGGTCGTGACCAACAAAAGCAACAT
>BEHA01005062.1:0-11884 GCA_002897215.1 Eschscholzia californica subsp. californica
AAAGATGATACATGCATAAATCTTTTAATGTATAGCAATATTTTGTGATCATTCATATATTTCTCTGAAAAGACTTCTTCCATGAGGCATCTGCATCCATCCTTAATAATCCAATTAGGTTTTTAGTTTCAGGAAGAGCATTGGGATATTTTCTTGAATTGAAGATTGTTGGATAGACATACATATATATATATATATATAAAGAATTATGAAGAGTTGAAGCTTCAAAAGAAATGAGTTTTAGTTTCTTGTCGTTTTCACTTACTATTTCCGTATATTAGAGAAACCTTGGGAAGTATTTCTAGTCCTAATTTATGTGTGATTAAATATATTTAGATTTTGGCAAGTTTTTTTTTCTTTTGAGTTGTCAGCGTGCTTTAAACTCTTGACCTCTAAGGTAGAAGACTAAACCTCTTACAACTCTTGACCTCTCATACGAAATTTTGGTAAGTTACTTACTTGTTCCCATTGTTAGAGATAGTCTACCTATTCATCTTTTTGCGTGACTGGATGGCTCGCCCTGAGGTAAAGCGAGGCAATCCTTGCTCTAGGCAACGAGGACTTAGACTTTTGCTTATTCAATTAAAATTTGCATAATCTCTCTTTTTTTTTCAGTGTTTTTTTCACTTTGTAATTGCAACCTTAGCAATCCTTGCATACAATTCTACCTTCACAAAAAAAAAAAAAATGCATAATTTATGACAAAATGTGTAAAAGGAAATTTGCTTACTCAATTAAATTTTTAAAAGGGCCACCGCGAAAGCCAATGGTATCAAGCCACAACCTAAATATATTAGGTTACAGTAACCAAATGCAAATATCATGTCAAAAATTTAACAACTAGGACACAAATAAATGTGAGAAAAATCAAAAGTCATCACATACTGATTTATATGTACATTGTATGTCTTACTTAATTTGGTCAATCTGGAATATGAACATTTATTCTCTCAACTAGTTGAAGTTGAAATATAGTAGTAATAAATAAGTTAAGCCGCCAAATAAAAATTCAAAGTATTTTAATTCGACTATATATCCACTTCAAAATAATAATTAGAAAGGTGACTCATATTGTTTACTTTTCATAATTTTCGTCGAATTGTAAGTGGTAAGTAGAATTCATCCTTTTCTTGGACTATGAGCAGTACTTGTACGTTTGAGTTTAATACATGTCAACCACATTTTAAATGAATAAAATGTTTATGTTGAAGTCCAAATCACTCTCTAGACTTAATTAGACATACATTATTAGCCCAACCAATGACTTCCATGCACAAAGACGAGAGCCACCGAAGATGAAATCAAACAAAAGTTGGAATAGACGGCCCAAATGGTCCATGGAAGGGTCGACTCTATCTAAAATTTTTGCTCTCTTCAAAAATTCAGAAAACGTAGGCCGTCCCTCCTAATCTCTGGTTGATTTTGTGATTATTATAGAACACTTTATACGAAAAGCAGAATTTTGTATCTTTGGTCGACTCTATCTAAAATTTCCAAACATGGTATTATTAACATAACATGATTATGATCATACATCAATCGACAAGGATCAATGGAGTGATATAGCTAAGAAACTCCTGATTCAACAAAGAATAACGAACACCTTTGACTAATATTTTCTTCTATTTTGTCTTTATATAAATCCTATTGTAAAACGTCTGTATTTCCTAAACCATTTATGAAGTGAATGTGAAACTTTGTACTCTTAGGTGCTGTTTGTTTTTTAATATTTTCAGATGTTTGTTTTTTGATTTAAGAAAATCTGAACAGTTATCTGAATCGGAAAATTGTCTGAATGGGCTGAAAAAGTGTCCACTTATTTCAGACTTCAAAAGAAGTCTGAAATATAAATCCAACTTCTGAAATGGGTGAAATGACTCTTGTGCCCCTGTGTTTTAGAAAGATTCCTCTCATCTAGATTTCTACCACCACCATCAATAGGACACAACCACTACCAGCACCACCGCCGCCACCAACCCGCCACACTCCACCACCACCAACAAGACACCACCCACCAACACCAAACCACCACGAACAAGGTCTCACCACACAAATCAGATTTTCACAACCACAACCTAAACCGCCGTCGCAACTACAAACAAGTAATATGTGAATCTGAAACCATACATAAGGTCTTAACTCTCGCCGGATCTGGCGAGGGTTACCTTTTTTATCTTCGAGAGAGAGAGAACTTATGGTCTTCCGGAGAGAAAGGATTTCTAGTTTTCAAGAGAGGTTGATGATCTTCGAGAGAGATAGAGAGAAGGCTTCTGATCTTCGACATAAACAACTTTTGAATCTTCACAAGAAAGAGATCACTTCTGGGAGGGATCGACAACTGGATAGAGAACAACCTTTGGGAAGGAGTGAGATAGTAGCAGCCATTAAAGAAAGATACAAGGTGAACAAGAAATTTTAGGGTTTAGGTTTTATTTTGTGGCAGCCATTGGAGAGAGAGGGAGCAGTAAAGAGAGAGAAGGTGAAATAGAAAGGATTTTAGGGTTTAGGTTTATGTGTAGGGTTTGTTTGTCAAACACATATAATAAGGGTTTGTTTGTTAAACACATATATCAAGGGTATATATGTCAAAATTGCTATTCAGATTTAATAATTCAGATTTAGAAAACAAACATACTAACTTCAAAAGTATTCAGCCAAATTCAGATTCAGCCAATTCAGTTCAGCCAATTCAGATTCAGACAAAAAAAAAAAACAAACAGCCCCTTACAGAGAATCATTTCCTCCACAACTCTTCACCAAAAAGTTTCTCAATATTCCACCTAGAAAAACTTCTAGCTCAATGCAAACCCAAACCAAACACAAACCATTGCAACCCCACGGCAAACCTAGTGCAACATTTGTTAAAATTAACTAGTATACTCTCAATGAAATGAACCACCACGATCAATTGGAGACCCACAACAAACCTTTATCATCCAAAATTCTGGACGGATGTAATTTTCATTACTCATGCATATAAATTATGAATAATACAAATAATGAAAATAACTTAAGATCTCTATTTTACGAATTAAAAAAATGTAAAAGGTTGTAGGTACTTACCCAAATCCACAGCTTGAAGATACATCAGATTGTAGTGTTACCCTTATGATTTGGACAAGATCTTCTAAACTTTGAGAGTGGACGTTGTTTCTGATTTCTCAAAAGTGGGGTTGGGAAATCACGTCTCCTCTCTGGTTTAGGGATTTGACCTAAATAAAATGAGAACTGCCTAAGTGGTTACTATTAGTTACTAGCAGTTATCCAAGTAATTATTAAAGAGTCCATTATTCTTTGATAATTACTTTTGAGGGCTCTACACATGACATATTGATAATATGTTCCCCACACTTCAAACTAATATTTTATGGTCTCTAATTATAATTTGATTAGATCAGCTTTTGGGACCCTTATCCTTAACAAAAAAAAAACTTTTGGGACCCTTAAGTGAAATAACATGTATTATGTAATTAATTACATAATACATATAATAGTCCACATTAGTTATTAGTATTAAAAGTCCTAACATGGAGGTCCCAGGTTCGATGACTAGAGGAAGTGAAATTCATGATTTATTGAACTTTGGTTATTAAATGTATAAATAATGTAATAAAATTGCCGGGCTTTAAGCCTCTTTCATGTTGTTGGGCTTTAAGCCTATTTCATGTTGTTGGGCTTTAAGCCTCTTTCATTAGTGGTTGAACTTAGGCAGTTATCGTGTCTATCACATCTTCATAATATATCAATGCCTTGTAACTACTAATGTAGATCTTAGTCGATTTCTCAAAAAAAAAAATTATCATCCCATTGGAAAACACGACAACCCATTGCAAACCCGAATGCAATATACACATTTTTTAAATTGACTGTTGTATCTTTAATGCATGCAACCCACTACAACCTATTGCAAGCCCCTTGCAACCAATTGCAAATCCATCAATAGATAATCAAATTTATCTTATCATTTAAGCATCCTATAAAACATCTTGTCGCCATCTTAAAACTATTACTAGAAATGAAACCCTCATCATTTATTTTACGAGAATTTGAATAAGAAACTGAAAAACTAATAATCTATTATTGGCTAATTCCAGTGCGAACAACAACATTTCGTCTCACTAAAATCTTTTGGAATCATGTTTATCTCTCTTTCATTTTTTATCAATCAAAGTTTGAAATGACCTAGAATTTCTCCTTGATACAATAGATGGTAATTGTCTTTATGAGAAAATGATGTTGGTTATTTTCCTTTATGTTTTTTTCTTCCTTTCAAAATTTGGGGGTTTAAGGTTAATGTTGCAGCTTTTATCGTAAGATCCGATTACTTAATTGATTATGGGCTTTTATTTTACTTTATGTAAATGAAATTAAAAGAAATATCTTGAGGTCAATTAAACCTTTCTTTATTTTATGTTTAAGTATTCCAAGCCCAACTAATCCCTTTCACGGCAACACTTGGTTGCCAAAGTGGTTGATAGTGTTGACACAAACTCTAAAAATTCTGGAGGTCTCGTGTTCGATTCCCAGAGGAGGTGGAATCCATAATTATTGAATTTGGATTGTTAAAAGTATAAATAATAATAATAATAAGTTTGTCGATCTTTAGGCCCCTCTCATTCTTAGTTTAACTTAGGTGGTTATCGTGCTTATCACATCTTGTTGATGTAGCAATGCCTTATAACGACTAACGTAGACAGTAGCTAATTTTTCAAAAACAAAAAAAAAACTAATCCCTTTCACTTAAAGATCTTTAAGTGAAGAAACTAATTCACTTATATTCACAATCAACGTATTTATTTTTAGATTACTTTATGTTCAGCAAAAATCTTTTCATGACTAACAAAATCGAAATAAAACCGTAACTTTAAATGTTTCCAACTTCCAAATGGTTGTTAAACTAAATTTTCAATGCTTTAATTTAATGTTATATTTATTATTTGCACGAAATTTCATTGTCCTTCTATTTTTCACTAATAAAAAAAGAGGGAAAAACCGCCACAAAGTTTTTAAACCACTGAATCTGAAAACTACTCTACCGGTAATTTTTTTTTGAGGAGGCAAAAGAGTATCATCCATCAAGAAACTCAAAGCGGGGGTGGAAGCCAAGATGGCTAACCAACCCCTACAACCAACAATACAAAACAAATATCATTTACAAATGACTTAAAGCCTACATATGGCATCCCCATCTCCAGTTAATTGACTAAAGAGAGTATTTTTAAGACAGATTTGAGAAATAATCCAGTACTCTAGTAGTAGATGAGACTTTTAACAAAACAATTAGTTTCTATCTGGTAACTTTACGCTGTTATCACTCCATTAGAAGATGACGGATTAAAATGGTATTGTTATGAATATTAAAGTTTAAGTAGATAGCTTCCCAAACCTTGGCAGTAAAGAGGCACTTGAGGAAAAGATGAGTTGGAGTCTCACATTTATCTTGCAAAGGGAGCATTTGTTGGGGCAGCAAATCCTCTTCTTATAAGCCCATTGTAGGAACACCTTCACCAATCAAAGCCCAAAGGAGGAGTGAGACTTTCGTAGGAAATGCCTTGTGACAAGGTCGTTTGTGGACCTTTATTTGAGAGAATGTCGATTATTTTTTGAGTTCTTGATAGATAGCAGAAAATTCTCGACAATCAGGGAGTCAAACTCAAGAATGTGAGTTTGATTTGAGTCAGATAGTAGCATCAGATGTATTAGTAAGGAGAGTTTACAATTTTCAAATCTTTGAATTCTTGATAGGACGAGAGAAGTGGAAGTTCCATGCATCATCACTGAAAGAATCCCCTATATTTTTTCTATGGGTGTATATATTTTCCTAGTTACTCTCTATAAAGTGGGAAATATAGTTTAGACTCCACTTTAATAGCTTCTCAAAATCCTCACATCATAAACTCGAGGAGCCTGTGTAGCCAAGAGACAAATTTAGGACTCCATTTTAATAGCTTTGGAGGTTATCGACTCCACTCTCAAATCAAAATCTCCGGGTCTGATTCTCAAGTTGGATATTGAAAAAGCTTTCGACGATGAATAGATAAAATACTCGATAAGATGGGGTTCAAATTGAGATGGAGAATATGAGTCAAACAAGACTTAGTTCCACTCATTTTTAGTGCTTCTTAACGGAGAACGACTAGATTCTTTAAAAGCTACAATGGGCGAGAAATCTTTTCAGAACTAATCTATGAAGCTCTTGCCTCTAATAACATTCATGTTGCCAAGGTCAATGAGCAATGTATGGAGGTATCTCACCTGCAATTCGCAGACGATACAGTTATGTTCCTGCAAGTTAACACATATCAGATTAATGCTCTGTATTTAATATTATTACAGTTTTAAGTTCTCGCTGGATTGGGAATTAATTGAATAAAGCAATTGTTATTGACATCGATATTGAATAAACTTTGCTTAATGCTATCCAGTACTTAAAAAGAACTGCCTATCACCTACTTTGGCCTTTATTCGGATAAGTCTTTGATAAGAACCTTTAGGTCTTACTTAAGGTCAGCCAAAGACAAACATAATATTAATAGAAAATTTTATTAATACCTTCAAGATTCACTTTATTTCTAGTGACAGACTCAATTTGAGAGAAAGTTGAGTGCATATTATTCGTAACTTCTGATTGAGAACAACTTTTAACAAGAGGAAGCATCATTGGGTGGTCCGGTCAAAAACCAAATTGAGCAAGAAGTCAGGAGGTTTGGGTATAAAGAACATGGAATTGATGAACATAGCTCTCATTGACAAATGGGTGTAGAGATATGGTAATGAGCCCGTAAGGCTATGGATAAAAATCATTGATGATAAGTATAAGATCACGACATCTTCTTGGTTCCCTAAAAAACAGAAAACATCAAAGCATAAAGATTCATGGAAAGCCATAACTTTTATAATTCTGGAAGTTAAAAAAACACCTAGCTTGAGATTAACGAAGGAGACAAAATTAATGTTTAGCTTGATAATTGGACTATCAAATTGAATCAAAACCGGTAAATTTTTTTTGATAGGTAATATAAGGGTTTTATTATATTATGACGATTTTTATGTGTTTTTAATTGCTTAGATCTTTTTATGGTTAAATACTTTTAAATTACTAGTTTATCATTTTATGGTTAAAAAAATTAGTTTCAAGTTATTATATAAAGGACTCCAAATAAAATTGAGTTTTTTGAGTTTATTCCCTCAATACTAACGTCCCCTGGACATGCTATTTTTGTTAAAACACAAAAAAAATATATGCCGTGTGAAAAAAGAATACGACTACCAAGAATATTGATGATTGTGTAATGTGATTTTATCAATTGTAATACATTACTTTAGTGTGAGGTTTAGTCAAAAACATAAGTCTTAAAAAAAGAAATTGTCCCTAAATTATTTAATTTAAAATTAATTCGAGTACCTTTATATCAAACATGACTCTAGCATTTTACTAAAAATAATAAGTCTAAAAGATAAACTCAATTATGAATTATTGATGAGGATAAAACTTAAATACCAATTAGCGTTGAGAGAATACCGAAAAAAGAAAAGAAAAAACATTTAACGTGACAATTCAAAATTCTAGCAACCCACCTGATTACAACTTCATGAAAGAGCGTTTCACATTTTAGAAGTAAATCTCGTCTACAATATTAGGTCCCATTCAGTTTTATTTTCATATATAATTCATATTATATGCGTTGAGAAAAAGTATACAGGGATTATATATGGATTTGGTAAAATTAGTAAATTCTGTTCACTGTTGGTGGGGAATGGTGATGAAGGTGGGTTTGTCTTGACATGGATGAGAAGATACGATATTAGTGAAGATAGAGAGAGAGAGAGAGAGAGGGGAGAGGGTAAGGCCTACAGGTCGGTGGCCCCAATCAGTCGCACATAACGACATACTAGCCTGCGTGAGAGTAGCATGAATACCCAACACCCTTCTCTCTCCACCCCTTCTGCCCCATCACCACTCCTCTCTCTCTCTTACCAATTGATATGGCTATTGTTATTTATAGAGCTCACTCTTACACTAGGGGAGCTAAACGAGTTTACTTACTTTTTGTTGCAACGATTGTTTGTCGGAATCGTAGTCGATTTTGGCTCGACTCGACTCGTCGAAAACGAGTCATGCCATTACGTTTGTCTCGTCGAGCTCTTCAATTTAGAGCCAAAAATCACTCGAACCCCATTCCGGATGAATGAGAAATTCAAGTTTAAAGTTTGGACGATGATCGGTTAAGTTAGGAACTAAATCGTCAAAGGAGACAAGTTAGACTGGGGGGCCATCTGGGCGAAGCGAGCACGTCCAGATCTGGACGGCTCGTGTTCAACTCGCGCACGGATGCGTGCTGATAGCTTCGGGATTTCCTCAGACGCGCGCGAAGAGCGTTGGATCAGCAAGTATCCAACGACTCGCGTCACGCCTGCTTCGAGATAGGAGTGGGATTTCATTACATTTCAATCTAACGATTGTTTCCTACATCTATTGGGCTCTATTCGGTATAGATCTAAGGGCAGGCGTTCCACCCGAGTTATTGAGCCGAATCCGACGTTTCAGATTGCCACCGGCTCTAATATGGGCAGTTATTTCAAGTTAAGTCCACCATTTTAAAGGGATATGTCCATTAACCCCAAAAGACACATGTACCTATTCAAATTCTATTTAAACAACCCACATCCACTTCATTTTTCATTCAATTCATTCTCTTCTGAGATCAGTATTCCAGTGTGTCTGGAATTCCGAAGAGTGAAGTATCCGAGTGAAGTTATAACATCCAAGTGTCTAGAAGATCTATTCACATCAGGCAAAGATTTCATATTATTTACGAAGGTTCGTCCACTTTCAGAATATAGAGTACCAACTTAGATTCTGAAAGGATAGTCGTTGTATCCCGAAGACATACACCCTAACTATTGGTACTATTACAGGAGTGTAAAATGTCTTATGGAAAGAGAGTTTATTCTCGCTCCGACTCCATAAATTCTTCTTCTTACCCTCCATTAATTTTGTCTATCTCGGTTAATCCGAAATGATTACTGATAAGTCAGTATTTGCTTATTGTCCTTCTCTATATAACTTAGAGAAAGAGAAGTTCCCTAATTCAACCCAGACTTTGTCTTAATTAAGACAAAACAGAGATAAAATGAACTCGACTCATAAGCAGATGAACAACATTGTTTCGGTAAAAATTGTTATTCGAAGATATAATGTAGAGGCCTTGGCTGCTTGAACAAATACTTAATAAAAAAAAATCTTTTATAGGTTTTTCTTTTTACATTTGGATTTGATCTCTTTAAAATCCTCATCACATTCGTTAAGATCATTTAAACTCTCAAATTCCACTATCTTGATTGCTGTTATTAGAAGAGTAGCACGTCCACTAAGCACATCTGGGGTTTGATCAAGATTCAGAGCATCACCATGAACTTTATCGTTTTAAGGCCATATTATATCGTTTAGACCTTCTAAAATGATATTTTTATGATAATTAATATTATTGTTAGTCTCCTATTCCTTTTTCTGAGGCCATGCTATTTCGTTTCTTTAAAAGTTAACAGAAGTTGTTCGAATTGGCGAATCCAAATAACATATAAAGAAAGTCTTCTACTAATTTTATTCATTCAATTCAGTTAATAAAATTCAATAGTTTCTCTGTATTTGAGTCAGTTTTCGAGTTTTAGCTGATGTTTTTAATTTTTTTTTAAGTTTTTCCTATGTCCATATCAACAAAGATGCTAGAGGTATATCACTCACGCACAGAACTGGGGGGGTCGGTATGATCATCCTAGGCGCCTAAGTCGTGCCTTGACTCAAATAAAACCATATCTGCCCTAGGTTTAAGATAAGACTAGGTGGGTCAGCGTAAGTGGGGTCGATACCCCAATCCCGAAACATGGGGAACATAAATGTGCCTAATGCTTTACCGATTTAATCTTGAATCTTATCAAAGATCTCAGGCGGTGAGGATCGGATCTTAAGTATTTATTAAACTTGGACATCTAGAGCCCCGCAAGGTAGAAACTTCTTCTAAGAATCTACAAGCTCGGAAACACAATCTATCAAGTAACCTTGAACAAGGTAACTTCTATAACTAAACATACAGAATAATCTGAAAGAGGAAACTTAATATCTCAAGACTACGAAATATTACTTTCTATCCAACACGGTGGATCTCAACCGTCTCATCAACATTGCCTATCAACAGTCGGTCAAAGAAGCCTATAAAGTAACCGAATCATCTCAAAGCAGACACACAACGAGTAAGTTACAACTCCTTAACTCGAGTTCACTCAATAGTCAATATTTTTTTTGCATAAAAATAGTCAATGGTCAATAGTCAATATTTTAACTGCAAGGAAAATCCGATTGTCTTGAGCGTCGGAGAGGTTTCCGAGTTCCTTTCAGGTTTCACCCCCCAGATTGTGAAGAGCAAAGCAGGATTCAACGTAGCAGTCTCAACACCTCGACTGATTCCAAGAAGACAAATTTTGACATCATTACATATTGATGTTCTTGTAGATTTCGTGGGAAAAGTTTCTTCCTATGGGCCTCTTGTGTCCCAAGTTACTTAAATACTTAAGGTACTTTCCATCTTGAATCTTGGATCGAATTCAGGCTCAGGATGGGAAAGTATTAAACATAATTCTATCCCCATATTTCGGGATTAAGGAATCGGCCCCACTTTCGCATACTTCCCTTCTCCAAAATCCAGGATAAACCTGATTATATTTAAAGTCAAGGTAAGGCTTAGGCGCCTAGGATACTCATACTCACCCCTAGTCATGGGATTAAGTGCAGAGTTCTTTCCAGTTCACCTCTCTGGTGACTTGACGCGGGTTGACCCGTTTGATTTTTGGTCTTTTCTTAACTTATTGACTTAGTGGACTGGTGACCAATATTTCGATCATCAGTTATCATCGGTGAAACCCCTCAACTCTATCAAACCTGTTACTATGATCTCTGGCTGGGGATGGAAACTCAAAAAGGCACCAATGTTGAAACCCCTTAGGGACAGAAGAAGAGCTGTTCAAATTCAATCCCTCAAATACTACATCACTCACCTCCATGAGACGGATCCATACAAAAACAGTAAACCATTTTTCGACCCCATTAACCCCTCAGAACCTATCATATATAGGGAACCCTACCACATCTCATCCATCCTCCACCATGAATGTCATAGATACACCAAAGCCACTTGCATCAATCGTATCGAACCCACTACATGTTCCCCTCCACAAAAAAATAATATACAGTTACTCACCCTCCTTCCTTGTACTTCTAAAACAGAATTACACATAACCAACATTTCCACACACTCTAATAATATAGCCAAAACCCAACCACAACCACCAGATACACAACTTATTTCTCCAGTTACAATGAGATTCGATGAGGATGTTGTTGGTCTCAATGGATTTTAATGTCCTATCATGGAACATCAGGGGAATGGGCAAGTTGGGCAGGCTAGCATCCATTAATACCATTGTCAAGCAAGAAAATGCAGCTGTTCTATGTATTCAAGAAACCAAAAAGGAAAAAATTTCTCAAAGCAATATTCGTAATATCTGGGGGAACAACTCTATGCAATGGCTACACGTTCCTGCTATTGGCTCAGCAGGGGGCATTCTTACCACCTGGAATCCTGAAAAATTCGAGCTAGAATCATCAATCTGTCAATCTCATTCTCTTACTACTATTGGCAGGATCAAAGAACACAACTCCCTGGTGATGATCTCAAATATTTATGGTCCTACAGGCAAGAATAACAAGAAGAAGTTGTGGCAGGAATTAGAACACATCCTAAGCTTGAATGAGTTCCCATGTTTGATTATTGGCGATTTTAATGTCATCAGATTTGTGGTAGAAAAGAACAAAAACAGTGTTATCACT
>BEHA01005065.1:0-10673 GCA_002897215.1 Eschscholzia californica subsp. californica
GTAACGTTTGGATCACTTCGGAGTCAACATTTCTTTCAAAAAAATACTCATATCCTTCAACTTTGTATTCAGTTTCAAACAATTTGTAAAGAAAATTCCTCTGTTACAGGTTATCTTCACAATATTAAGTTAATAATTAATGTTGTTGTTGTTGGTATGCCCCTGCAACCCTATATATTGAAACAGTTCAGTCGGTTACATGAGGGATAAGTCTGGCTGTCTATTTTTATTGGGAGTTTGACAGAGATCACATCCGACGGCTGGTATAAAATCATCTTCACGTAAATTAAATTAAAATAGAAGGGTATTAGTGTAAATTGACCAAAATCGGGTAGGATATCCCTACAATTACTACTACCCACTTATTTCTCTCCTTGCCCATGATTTTCTATCACGATTTACAACTTATTTATGAGTTGGTTAATATCCTTTCCCTATTTCTTCTCCCTTATCTTCCTTATTTACTTTCTAAAATTGACTTCATCTTTATTACTGATCATTCTCTGTTTTTCCCATCTCCAGAGGGTTCTTCTTAGAAATTTTGATTTAAATGTCATCTTCGGCGTTAGCCAAAAGGGATTTGTCGCATCCGTAAGACGCGACAGAAACCTAATAGATATTAATATAGTATCCAATAGTCTTCCCAATCTCAGACATATTCGAAAAACCTTCACTGCCAACATTAAGTAACCAAGTACAACCTATACAACACAATCTTCATTGTCAATCATCAGTTAGTTTTCATCCACCCATGGTATCTCACGTTAGTTTTCGTGACCTTATACACCAACAACAAAACTGATTTGCTAAAATAAAAAAAAATCAAAAGATCGCTGAAGCTAGAATGACTCTTTTTCATCTAAGTCGCCTTCAATTATCATACTGGGCAGAGGCATTTCTAGTTTAAGTTTTCAATCGATTGTCAACCCCAAATTTAGATAAACATCGTCATATGAAATTGTATTTAAAAGGAAACCAGATTATTGTTCGGGCCATATACTTGATTGAATATCATCTCAATTATAAAATCATAAGAGGTATGACTTTACTTCAAAATCAATGACAGGTACAACTAAATGAAGGCTTCCCATTTTTTTTATTGTGAAGAGGCAACAACATGTCATGCCTCCCTTGGACACTCCTTCAATCATTAATATGTTTACGAAAGTTTAAGGTTCACATATTTCGTAAAGAAAACTCGACATTTGTGTGTATCAATCATCATGGGACAATAAGAAGGAATAACTTCCATAAGCAAAATGAAAGATTAACATGTCGTACAGACCTGCGCACAAACCGTTGGATAATTATCTCGTTAAGGTCAAATGGCTTGTTGGTTGTAGCAAGAACAAGAATTCTCTCACCAGCCTTTGTCATAACATCCTAATGAGTCATAAACTCATTCTTAATCTTCCTCATTGCCTCGTGGCCACAATGCTAGTTCGTTTCCTGAGCATACTATCAATCTCATTAAGAAAAATAATTGTCGGAGAAACCTCTATTGTAAGAGAAAACAAAGCTCTAACATTTTTCCGTCTTTGGCACACCATTTCAATGTAATAGTAGACACTAAGAAAACATGCTCCTCCTTCATTAGCAACATCCTTTGTTAACATTGTTGTTCCAATTTCAGGAGGTCCAAATAACAATATTCCTCTACAAGGCTTTAAAAGTCATCCTTAAAAAAGATCTGGTCTATGAAGAGGAAACATTCCTAACTCTTGAGAAAGCACCAATATCTAGACATGTTACTCCTATCTGATTAGCAGGGATTACTTAAGGTTGTATTCGCTTCTCAAACTCGTTATCAGGAACAATTTCCTAATGAAGTGAACAAATAAAACATCATTTAGACTATAGAATAGTAAGATCAAATTTATCGTACTTCGAAGTAGTTAAACTTACATGCCTTTTTGATGGAGTTGTTGCGTCGTTCTTGTTTTCATATTCTTTGAATTCAGGTTGGGTCAAATAAAACACCACATTAGAACATTTTATTTAAAGTCAAGCAAAAGATAAAATAGCAAACAAATTGGAGATCACACTACTCCTAGACTAATTAAGGACTTTCATCGAACAATTGGAGGTCACAGTATATGAAATTTTTAAAATATAAAATATAACAAAAATCATAATTCTGAAATACATAAGAAAACAACAAAAACAAACTTTTAATTTAGTCATGAAGGTTATCAGAGGAGATAGACACACTGTCGAGGGGATATATATAATACTTAACTATTACTTAAAATGTATCATTATCAAATAATCTATTTTCAGTTCTAAATTCTGGGGAATTTAGGTCTAAAATCTATTGCACCGACATTATGTTATTTCAAAATCCAAAATCGGTCGAAAAATGGGAGCAAACCTAAATCCATTTGAAACTCAGAAACATCAAATAAACCTCAACTATAGTCACCTTGATTCAACTGTACCCTTAATTCAACTCTAGACTTAGAATCCTAAAAATAAAGTAGGAAGAAATATAGGGCAAAGAGTTTTCATGGTAGATGAACAATTGAAGCAAGTTCTAGTTAATCAATGTCACTGAAACTAATGCTTAAACCTTAAGGAGGAAGATTTTGTAATACCAAAGTAACAAATCCCATTACCTCTTTCCTTCTTGCTTTTTTGCAATGAAATTCCTCATAAACAAAAGAAGAAGAAAAAAAGAAAACATTTGAAGTCTCTGCTGTAACTTATGCATAGGAGATGAAATAAAAAATGATTTAATCAAGACGCCACACCTAATCAAGCGATATTGAGAAAGAAACTGATGAATTTTTCCCAACCCCAAAGATGTTTGCAAGTAGAGATTGAATCTTTCTCAAAACCCCTTCAGAATTCCAAATAAAGTTGTCCATTTTAACGCCCCGAACTCGATGAATTGGTTTGGTGTAGGTTTAGGTGAACATCAACGAATAAAAAACTAAATTCCAAAGAAAAAAGAAGGAAATATGATGTAATGAATTTACAGGTCGAAAATTTTCCAAAGAGAAGGAAAGATGTAAGAGATTTAATGGGGCAAGAGACCTAGAGAAGGTAATGGTTAGAGAAGGAGAAGGTGTAGCGCTTCAAAATTGGGAAGACGGTTCAGATAAAGTGAATTAGGGCGTTAATGAGATAAGGTGAAAGGTCAAAAGGCCAATATTTAAGATAAAAAAAAAGAACGACCGGATTTATCTTTTGTTTGTCCCAGCCAGCACCCATCCACCTATTTTTTTATATAGATAGTAGTGTTTTGGATAAGTTAAATATGAGTCCTCAAATTGATCCAACGAATGATGAGATTGGAGAAACACTTGTTCATTTTTCTGAAACGCTGAAACCAACCGCTACTGCCAAGAAATATAGTCAACTCTACGATATTGTGTTAGTAAACGGCTATTTACACGTCGTGAAGGATTCAATGGTAGGAAATGATAAAAAAAAATTTGATGAATGATACATCAAAGTAGTGTAGCAAAGGGTGTTAAATGTCATTAAAATGAGATAAACAAACAATGCTCTAAACTTTGTGGTTATTTTCCCATGTTACAAGGAAACCCAAGAAACAGGAGAATGATGGAGATCGGTTAATCAGTGTAGAACTCAATTTTGTAAACTCGTTTTTTAATATTCTTTTTCCAAACCATAGTTAACTTTTGGTTTTGATTTGCAGTTGAAGACTGCACATGACTGGTTTAAACAAAATAATGACAACAAAACTTTTGAGTTTGAACATTTTTATAAATTTTGAAAAACACACCACAAACTGGATGTTAGAATGATCAGAATCTTCATCAACAAAAGAAAAGCTACTAATTCAAGAATGCTAATCGACACAAACGGAAAAATCTACAGGGATAATATGGCTAGACTTCATAGGCAAAAACACCAAAGAAATGATTCTCAAACAATATGAATTGTTTGTAAAGGCGATTGATGATTATTATGAAAGCGGATTCCTGAAAAATGAGTATTAATTATAGTATAGGTTTATTTGTTTTCCCCAAACCAGATCTAGGGTTTGGGGAAGCCCAAACCAGATCTAGGGTTCCCCACGCCCTAGTGGAGAGAGAGAAAGAACAATTTTTTTAAGTATGAAGGTCGCCGGAAATTTTGGTCGCGGGACGACTTTATCGAAGAAGATGATGAGGTAGCGAGAAAGATGACGTGGCAAAGAGAGGTGATGAGATGGAAGAAAGAGGTTGACAACGAAGAAGGGTAACTTTGGAAGACAAAATGTGACTTTAACGGTCAAATGGACGGTAACGGTCAAAGGGGGCCATTTGGGTATTTTTGATAAAGTAGGGGGCTACGCGGGAAGCTGGTTATAAAGTAGGAGCCATTTGGGAAATAACCTTTTTTTTACGAATTTATTTGTTTTGAGTTTTATTCATAGTTGTAATTTTATATTCATTAGATCGAATTTACCACTTTGAATCAATCAATAATTGTATATATTTGGATTAAAATTCCACACACGTACAAATTAAATCAAATTTGGATCAAAAGTCCCTCATTTAAAAGCGCCTCTTGATATTAAAAGCCCTCTTGAAAATATAAAGGTTCCAAAATCAGATGATCGCCTCCCATTACGTAGCTTCTATTGAGTTTGCTCTAAACTAAGGCGAGCATGATAGTGAACGGGGCGATCTGTTTCCCAACCATGAGACAGTTCACCTATGCCCAAACATTAGTAGTCTAGCATGGTGGAAACCGACAAGTTTATGAATGACCCACACCCGTTAACCATGGGAGGGAGTAGGATGGGAATCAGACGGGCTCGGTCAGCCTCGGACATTTGCTCCGCGGACTCGGGAAGATCGGGCTCGAGGGTAGTTTGTCGGATCGGGCAATCGAGCATTTCGGGTCGGACAAATATTGACATCTTTGCACTCGCACTACCGGGCACAGGCGAACGGGTCATGAGCTTTTTGAATAGAAAAATAATAAAAAAATAAAAGTTCATTAAAAATACTAAAAATTAAACTGAATTTCATCCATTATATTAATTTAATCTCTAGACAATCATTACATCAAAAGTTGAGATTTTTTCACAAAAAATTATAGAAATTAAACTTAAGACGATGGATTGCCATGAACCGACTCTAGAAATCCGTCATTCAAAGGGTCAAATTGCATCATACTAACATTAAGTTAGTGTTTCCACCAATCTTTAAGACAAAATCTGTTTGATAAGACAGATCCATCAAATAAGATCTGTTTCAGAGATGTTTTACATCTCATTTTTTACATCATATATCATCAAAAAATACACCACATCATTATTATCATATCATAACATCTCTGAAATAAATAAGATATGTTTGATCTAACAGATCCAACGGTGGAGATTTGTTTGATCAGACGAATCCATCAAAGAAGATCTGTTTCAGAGATGTTTTACATCTCATTTTTACATCATATATCATTACAAAATTACATCACATCATTATTATCATATCAGAGATGTTTTACATCTCATTTTTACATCATAACATCTCTGAAACCGATAAGATCTGTTTGATCAAATAGATCCAACAGTGGTGATCTGTTTGATCAGACAGATCCACTAGATAGGATTTGTTTCTAGAGATGTTTTACATCTCATTTATACAAAAAACTACAAATCAGATTATCCTTCAAATAAAAGTAATATTCACCTAAAGTGAAGTTTTAAAGCTTTAAAACACCTCATCTGATCCGTAGATCATCGGTGTACCGACCAAACATTCATCCTTAGGATCCTTTGACATCTTAGAAGTAAGAGATTCTTAGAGAAGAGTATACTAGAAGAGGGTTACAGAGAGATGTAGAAGGTTATGTTACTAACCATTGTCTATCTTCAAAGAGCAAAGAGACTGAGAGATTCAGAGAAGCTTCAGTTAGGGTCTTAGGGACTTAGGAGTTAAGGTAAAGACTAAAGAGAGAGAGGGATTCAAAGAAGTGATAGGACTAGAGAAGGGGGCGGTGGAGTGGTAATGGTTTATAAAGAAACATAAGATGGTTTGGGGGGTAATTATAGATGTGATGAAGGGGAAGCTAGGGTTTTAGTCTGACCCCTTCTAATCCAACAACTGCGGATGTCTCAGCCGTTGGATCACGTGATTAGACTCGGGTGCCGGGCGTATCTAACAGGCGGACGGGTAGCAAGTAGGTTTCGAGCTTCGGGTAGCGGACATGTAACGAGCGGGTGTAATGAGCTGGGACTCGGGTTGGAGGCTTTACCCGAGTCCCACCCACTTCCACCTAGGGCTGGGAATCGGTCCGGTCGGGCTTACCCGCGGTACAATTTCAATCTGGCTCGGGCAGTCCGAGCCCAACATCAATATGCCCGATGGAAATTTCGGTCGGTCCGGTCCGGTCAAAACCTCAAACTCGTCTGCCCAAAGCCCGCCCGTAGCCGAATTTTTTCTTTGGTACCCGGGTATCAGTCTGGTTCGGTCCGGGTTCCGCACTAAATAAATCAATTAGGGCAACTTTTAGGGTCAAATTTTAGGGCCAAAATTAGGGCAAACTTTAGGGCTAAAATTAGGGCAAATTTGTGAATCAAGATGATGAGAAGAAACAAGATGAAATAGATATCAAGAAGAATAATAGATCTTAAAGAAATAGATCTTCATCACCTCTTAAGATAAAACAAGAACAAACAGACTTAAAAAGAGACAATATGAAACACATGTTAAAAAGAAACAACAAGAACTAAATCTTAAGAACCAATAGATCTTAAAAAACAGATCTTCGTCATGTATTTGTTGTTCGTCTTCGGGCGATCTATTTGTTGTTTTTCTTCTTCGTTCTTGTTCAACGTTATTCTTCTTCTTTCTTCTGCAAGTCTGTTCTTCTTCCACTTCGTTCTTCTTCTTCTTCTTTAACTATGAGACAAAGAGTAGATGAGACAGAGAGTAGACGAGACGAGACGAGTGAGAGAGATGAGACAGAGAGGAGTTGAGATAGAGAGAGGAGACGAGAGAGAGAGAGAGCTGAGACAGAGAGGAGACGAGAGTTCGGGAGATGAGAGAGAGAGGAGACGTGAGTAATGAGATTGGGTTGAATGAAAAATCGATTTATACCCAGGGAAAACCCTTAATCCAACGGTTGGTAACGTGATGTAATTGTTTTAATCTAACGATTATTAAGAAATCAGCCCGGGCGGTCCGACCTTGGTAATATGGCATCCGGTCATAGCTTCAAAACCGAGACCGGCCCGACAACTCTACTCGGGCGGTCCGGTCTTGACCCGTTCGGATTTCGGGCGGTCTCGGACGTCCCCAGACTCTGGCGGACACCGGGCGGTTTACGGTCAACGGTCTTTTTTCCCAGCCCTACTTCCACCCGATATAACGGCCCGCGTATGCCCGAGCCGGGCTCTTCTCGGTCCGGGCGGTTAGGGCCGGGTTTCCGGACTGTTTTCTCAGCCCTAGGAGGGAGGGTCTACCCTAACTCTGAGTCGTATTTTGTTCGTATAAATTGGTAGCAGAGAGATAGAGAAGTGAGAGTATTAGGGTTTTAGCGGAGGAAGCAGAAAGAGAAGCTGCCGGAAATCAATCAAACATGACGACGGAATCAGGAGCTGTTTCGGAGGTCGTCGCACCTCAATCCGATGTCAAGCTCTTTAACAAGTGGTCCTTCGACGACATCGCGGTTTGTCTTTCCGCTGAAACCCTAGCTACTTAATTCTTCTTCTTCTTTAATCTTCTCTGATATTCTTTTCTTACTTTATTTAGGAACTCCTGCTTATTCTTATGTGTTATAAGATCTGATATTCTTAGTACTGATTTTGTGTTAGTTCAAATCTGAAATCTCAGATCATTAAAAATACATCGTGATAGTTTCTGACTACTGATTTACTCTTCAATGTCATATTTTTAAGATTGTTATTTGTTGATATTTGATTTGAAATTCCTTTAGGGTTTCAGAGTTTGACATGAACATTTTCCACAGTCTGTGGTTGTGATATTGATTTAATATGATAAATCTGTTTGATTGGTTCTTATTAAATTCTTCACTGTTTGCTTACAATACTCATTTGTTAAAACATGGCAGGAAGTTGACTCAACCCTAATAGTATTAGGTCTGCCTTTACACAAAATAGTAAGTATGGTAGATCAGATAATTAGAAAATTGTGTAACCTGATATTCTTAAGGAAATAGAAGGCCTTGTCACATAAATATGCGAGTTTTCTTCGGAGTCACAGAAACACGAGACTGGTAAAGGGCTTTTGAAGCTTCATTTGGAATAAAACGTAGAGGCGAACTTTAGATGTCTCATGAAATGGGTTGTTTTACAGTGAGAAGTGCTAGTAAATAAAGCGGATGAAGATGGTGAGCATTGATAGAAGTTCGCAAAATGAAGCACTTTTTTGCATTTGGAACATCTGAGGACAATTCACAGAAAAGGGGGATCCATTTATACCTGAACCTATTCATATCAGAACCTAATGTTTATGTCTATCTATACATCAATGGATGCAATATGAAATAATCGGCTTCTTACCAACACCCACACAGATGAAACCACCAAAAATAGCTACTCCCCAAAGTAGAAGTTTAGAGTCAATTTGGTAACTCCTTTTAGATTATTATTTATCTAGACGAAATGGACTTCGATTTATGAATTTCTTTTGATTCCATATGTCATAATAGCTTGATTTTGTTGAATTCATTGTATTCAATACTCATTGTTGATATAAAGTTATTTTGCTGTCATGGTACTAGGTAATTATTCTCATAATGATCATCACATGTTGTGTATAGGTTGCTGATATATCTTTGGTGGATTACATCGGTGTTACAACTAGACATGCAACATATATCCCACACACTGCTGGTAGATACTCTGCTAAAAGGTTCAGGAAAGCTCAATGCCCCATTGTCGAGAGGCTGACCAATTCCCTTATGATGCACGGTCGCAACAACGGAAAGAAGCTAATGGCTGTGCGTATTGTGAAGCATGCAATGGATATCATTCATCTCCTTACAGATCTCAACCCTATTCAAGTCATTGTTGATGCTGTGATCAACAGGTAATGAATACAAGAACTCAACATAACCAAATTGTACTTAACATTAGGTTATCAAATTACCCAAGCCCAATCATAGTTATGTCTAATCCTACTAGTATAGTAGATGTGGTTATTCTTAATTTTATCAATATCAATACTCAATCTTAAGCATTATGAAATGGACTATATGTAAGACTTGTTCAGAGACTCAAAAATCCAATTCAAGCCCGATATTAATCTACACAGTTTTTCCTCTGAATGAGCTTAAGAAAAGGTTGATTGTTTGGTCCATCTTTTCTTAAAATGATTTTATAGGGACCATCAATCCAATGGCCAAGAGGCAGACACCCCTTTCCTCAATGGTGAGACAAACATATTACTATTCCAGAATGGGCATCACAGTCCAACCTTTTCAGGCGTCCAACTTTTGAGGGTGTTTTTTTTTGTAATTATCTGACTTTAAATTTTCTGGATCTGAATTGTCTCACTGAAATGGAATCAAAATCAACTCAAATTGGCCATTCAAACGAGTCATACATGATGAGTTAGAGTAAAACAAACATAGTGAAATCTCACCCGAGATCTAACTTACAAAAACCAACTACCTCATCTCCAATTCGTATTTCACTGGCATAATTAGTGTTGTGTTTTTGTTACTTGTGCAGTGGACCAAGAGAAGATGCTACTAGAATTGGGTCAGCTGGTGTTGTGAGGCGACAAGCTGTTGATATATCTCCCCTCAGGCGTGTCAACCAAGCTATTTATCTGCTCACAACCGGTGCTCGTGAGAGTGCTTTTAGGAATGTCAAGACAATTGCTGAGTGCCTAGCTGATGAGCTTGTAAATGCTGCCAAGGGTTCTTCAAACAGGTAATGTGAAACAAATTCTCTCTCTAGCTCTCTGAGTTTCATTTTATCTGTACTTTATTTGCCTTTTCTCTGATTAATTGTTGTTCTGTTGATGCATGAACAGTTACGCCATTAAGAAGAAAGATGAGATCGAACGTGTTGCCAAGGCTAATCGTTGATGTGGGATTTTGTTTCGTAGACCTTGCAACAACTCGATGGATAAGTATTTCGACTGCATTTTACCTAGACTCGCACTTTTCATTTTTGTTATCTCTTTCTTTTTGAAGTACTTAGGATATACTATATAACATGGTATTATTTTCAGTTCTGTGAGGTTGAAACTCATCTTATATTTAGTTTCCTTCTGCTTCTTTTAGAAATCTAAACCATTAAGACATACCTTTTGTTTCCTTCATTTATTTTCTTTCTTCTTTGATCACTCTGGTTTTTTCTTTGAAGTTTTATGGTCATATTGTGGGACTTGAGAAGAATGTTAATATTCCACAGATCAGATGAAGGCTGAAAAATATGGGGGCTGTAGCCCTAATATTGATCCAAGAGTTTGGTCAATTTCAAATCTCCCTCTTCAACAATTTTTTTTTTCAAATCTCCCATAAATAATGGTTTTGTGTCCCATAGATAATCAGTAAATGGTATTGATGAGGTTTGGTTTCACTTTTTAACTCATACCAAATTATTCAACATTAATAGGTGTTAGATACTTTTTTTTGTTGAAAGCAAATATATAAACTTAAGAGTCTATTAGGTGTTAGATACTTGGAATTTGAAATGTAAATTGTTAGAGTTTCTCCATTTTATGCAACCAAAATTT
>BEHA01005110.1:0-13395 GCA_002897215.1 Eschscholzia californica subsp. californica
CCTGACAATACTTGCCAATTGTGTACCCAAAGGGGAACTTGTCCATGATGGCTTAACGTTGGCAGTTAGCTGCATTGACAAATAAGAAAAATAATAATTTTTAACATGAAATGCGCCGGACAATAGGCTCACATGCCATGGTACTATGAGAGACCCTGATTAATTGATATACCGTCTCTCAGTAAGCCGATACTTGTACATAGTCAGGAGCATGAATAAAGTTGGAAAATTGAAAACACTGATTGGATAAAATCAACCACTCTTCAAACTTAAGAGAATAGTAAAGAAACATAGAAAGACAAAAACACATCTCACAGATTGACTTTAATATGCGTAAAAGTTAAAACATAAACATGAAATACAGTGCCAAATCAATTTATTATTGATAGAACGGAATGTTCCATCGAACTATCAAGACATCGTTTGTTGTCAAAATAACATGAAAAACTCGCAAACAGAGTTTGGGAACGATTTTATCTCGAAGAGACACCAACATATACTATTGCTAGATATTTGCTTCCAAGAGAAACCAACTAAAAGCAGAATTACCAGTATGAAATTTGAGTCTTAAGCCCATAAAACACATCAAGTAAATCCATAAATGCAAGTTAGACTAAACAACATAACAACATCAAAATAGCGGATTGAGCGAAACTATTCTTCTAATAATAATCAGCTAAGAACAAGAGATTTCTTGGATAAAGAAACTTGAATAGAACTAAATGTCATAATAAGATGCACAAATGTCAGTTTCGTACTTCTAATCTAGGTATGTTCTCACATTCTGTTCTATGTAATAATCCTATGGAAACCCTAATCTATGCGATTGCTGAAAACTTACATCAACATCAATAGTTATATACCAAATGAAAATATGTGAATCATGGAGAAAATGAAGCAGAAAAATACTCCTATCTTCTTAACAAAAAAGGATGAAAACTCTTATGGGAAATGAAAGAAAGAGTGAAGATAGAGACATACACATCTGTAAGAAGACAGAGATGATGATTGACGTCTTAGAGATCTGAGCAGCATAGAAGTCGCCATGATAACTTACAGAGGAGAAAGAAACCTTCAAGGGTTTTAGGGTTTTATAAAGAGCAAGATCAACAGCGTTGGAAAAAAATATCTGTTTCTCCTTAAATAAAGATCGTTGATAGGCGAAAAAATGGATGTACTATGGGGAAGTCCTTTTAGGGTGTGTTTGGTATGTGAGAGGTTGATTATAGAAAAAAATGATAGTTGACAAACTTGACGAAAATACTCTTCCTGGTACCAACTTTACCCGCGGATTTGGGGAATAAAGAAAAATTTCCGGAACCTAAAGATTTAGTCAATAAACATTGACTTAGAGAGTATATTTTTTTATTTCAAAAAATGACTTGATTGAACATTGTCCCTAATCTTCATCTTTTCTCTTTCTCTCTATCTTATGTTGCATTTGATCTTGACTACTTGATGGTTTCGATAAAAAAAGTACATCATGAGTTTCCGAAATCTTCCAATAGTTTAATTATGTCCCAGTCAGGATTGGATTCAGGATGGAACACCATGAAAAACAAAGAAGCCACAACTTTTAAGCTTCCATTGTCAAACCAATATCATGCACCAAATTTATACTATCCATTCCTTTCACACCCACGAGATAAAAGAAGGCGAAAAATTCTGAATCTTAATCAGATGAGGAAGATTCTCCATCTCTCATTGTCTCACACCAACCCCACAAAAGGCTCACCTCTTTTCAGAGAATTATTCTACTACTTGATCTAGAGAGAGTGTGTGCAACTACGGAGGTCCCACCTTAACTAGAACAGTCATCCTCAGATCCTATAAAACCCTAATTCTAAATGTAAAATTGTAAGAAACCTAAAACCAAGAAAATTCAACCATAAAACAAGAACTAGAGCCTGAATGTTCAACATAAAAATTGAAATCAATCATCACAATCTCTGATCAATTTGGTAATAACTAACTAAACAGTGAGAGATAGGGAGAGTCCGAAAGAGAGGATAACAGTGAGTGAAGAGGAGAAGAGAGGGGAAGAGATGAGAGAGAAGAGGGTGGGAATTGTGGTGGGGATGGTGGCGGTAGGAAGTTGTGGTGGTGAAGATGATAGAGAAAATGAAGATTAAGGGGCAATGTTTGATCAAGTGAGTTGGACTAAAATAAAATATGTCTCAGAGAATGTATAAAAAAAAATGTCGATTCCCTAAATAATTTATTCCGAGAGTTTATTCTTTATGCCCCCATGACCATACTAAACTAATACTAAACTAATTGGTAATTGAGTTTACCTTTTTACATTTAATACTTTCATTAAGAACACCAAGATAATGTTTGACATGCGGGGAAAAAATATGACTACTGACTACCAAGAATAACGATTTAGTAATGTAATTTTAGTAATTGTAATACCGTACTTCAGTGTTGGTTTTAGTCAAGAGTATGATTTGCAAAGAATTTTGTCTGTAGATTATTTAGCTTATGATTCTAATCCCCTTGCGCCAAACATGACTCCAGTGTTTTACCAAGACTAAGAAGTCTAAGATGTAAACTCAATTTCTAATTAGTGTTGAGGGGGTAAAGTAAAAATATGGCATTTTTCTACAACTTTCACCGACCACAACCTTCACTAATCAGCGCCACCATCATTTACATCCTCTCCTTCACCGAGACTAGGGTTCGGTTCCAGGTAGCCTACGTCAAAGACCTGCAAACTTAGGGGGAAAACACGGGTTAGGCAAACTTATTTTTTTTTTGACCAAAGTCCACCATACACTGCGAGTAAAACAGGTTTCGGACAGACCCGGTTTGTGACCATTCATCAAAAATACGAAAAATAAAATAAGCATAAAATTAAAGATCTAAAATAATCATCATCATACCACAATCTTTTTTATAGATCTAGGATTATGAATCTGAAATAATATAAAGATATGAATCTGAAATGATCAAACCATCACATGTCAAATTTTGTCATATATCTTAAAAAACGCACTAAAAATTTAGAGAGTGTGTAGATCAAAGATTATTATCATCATCGCTTGAGGAAGAAAGAAAAGTTACAATCATAATCATCAAATGCATAAATGATTTCTTGGGAAGATAGACGCCATTACTCTATTGGTGCTGTGAAACATGAACTGCTCTACAACCCAAAATGATCTCTTATGTGGCAGGATTTAAAGAGCTATAGGTAGGAATAAAGAGTTGCAAAATCTACGACCGCCTTCTAGGCCTCTCAGGTAAATAAATGAAGGAATCTCAAGACCAACTTTCACATCATCCTTTTGAAGATCTGTCAGACGTATACGCTAGCTACAGAATGAAGGAAGCTCCACTACTAGAAGCTATTTTATGCAATTCCTCAATTCTGTATTTTGTTGTATTTTGTTTAATGTTACGTTTTGTTTTTTAATTTAGATATTGTAATAGACTCTTGAGTTAATGTATTTGCTTCCAACGAAAAAAAAAAAAAAAAAAAAAAAGGGTTTGATGATAGAATGCTTTGGGTATAGGTCAAGCCAAAATAGGGGTTGAATTTGCACTTTGCATACTGGGCACTGGCTATATATACTTCAATTTATTCATGGTCTTCGGTCTTCTATCTCGTCCTGATATACTGAGCTAGTGAGCTCTAATTTCACGACAAATTACTGTGCCTACTGAATCCAACGGCGTTGGTTTCATTTCACAGAGAGTGGCGTTCGCGGGGGAGTTATTTTCTTCCATTTTCCCGGTGGAAAAAAGAATTCCAAATGCTTAGAGTTTCCCATGTATTTTCCAAAAAAGATACAGTTATCAAGTTGTGGTGGTTATAGATTTACTTCGTCTGCGCGCTTTCTGTTCGACAAAAGTCCCGAAAGAAACACCATTCATCATTTTACTTCATCTTCTCTCAAAATTCTGGAATCTCAGAACACTACAAGTAGTGGGTTAATTAAGCATGCCCATGATCAAATACCTAATGAGTCCATCATTAGTCAGTTTGCTAAGCAAAACCATTTTCAACAAGCATTGAAATCCTTCAAAAGAATAAATGATTTTGGAATTAAACCCACAAAGTATACATTCTGTACTGTTCTAAATTCATGTTCAAAACTGTTGGATTTGTGTTTGGGTTTACAAATTCATGGTAGAATAATTCAAATAGGATATGAAGAGAATATCTTTTTAAATAGTGCACTTGTTGATTTATATGCTAAATGTGATCTAATGGTTGATGCAAGGAATGTCTTTTACAGAGTTAGAGATCATGATCAAGTATCTTGGACTTCAATTATCTCTGGGTTTGCTCAAAATGGAAGAGGAAAGGAAGCTATGATTTTGTTAAAAGAGATGATGGAGACGAATATTCGACCTGATTCTTTCACTTTTACCAGTGTAATAAGTGCTTGTACTCAGTCTGAATTTGCTCTCCAGGAAGTTGGATTGCTTCATGTTCATGTTATAAAACTTGGGTTTGAACAAAATAGTTCTGTAAGTAGTTCTCTTATTGGTTGTTATTCCAAACATGGAAAAATTGCTTGGGCTAGATTGCTTTTTAACGAGACTTTAGAGAGAGATAGTATTCTTGTGAACTCCATGATTGCTGGGTATTCTCAGAACTTATTAGGTGAAGAGGCCTTAAGGCTTTTTGTCGAAATGCGTAAAGACAGATTATATCCAACAGATTACACATTTGCTAGTATTTTGAATGCTTGTGGGAGTCTTGCAGTACTTCAAAATGGAAAACAAATTCATTCTTTGATTACGAAAACGGGTTCGGATAGAAATGTATTTGTTGTTAGCTCTTTGCTTGATATGTATTCAAAGTGTGGTGAAATCGATGAAGCTCGTAAAATTTTTGATCAAAAGCTTGAAAAAAATGATGTTTTATGGACTTCCATGATTACAGGTTATGCTCAAAGTGGAAGAGGAGAAGAAGCGTTAGAACTCTTTGAGAGTTTAGTTAGAGAAGGTCTGAAACCAGATCATGTCTGCTTCACTGCCGTATTAACAGCTTGCAACCATGGAGGATTCTTGGATAAAGGAACTGAATATTTCAACAAAATGAGAAAGGATTTTGGTTTATCTCCTGAACTCGATCAATTTGGGTGTATGATTGATCTTTATGGAAAAATGGGTAATCTTATAAAGGCAAAGGAGTTGATCGAAGAAATGCCATTTGAACCAAATGCTGTAATTTGGACATCATTTTTGGGTTCTTGTAGAGTTTATAGCGAAGTTGAGCTTGCTAAAGAGGCTGCAAATCAGCTCTTTAAGCTGGAACCGGATAGTGCTAACCCGTACCTAGCACTAGCAAATATTTATGCAAAAACTGGTTTACGGGAAGAAGAAGTCGAAGTGAGGAAAATGATGCATGATAAAGGAGTGAGAAAGAGCCCGGCATGGAGTTGGGTCGAATTAGAACAAGGAGGAAAACATGTGTTCTCAGTTAATGATAAATCACACCCTCGGATACAAGAAATCTATGAAGAGTTGGACAAGCTGAACAATGAAATGAGACAAGTTGGGTATGTGCCTGTACTAAATGATTTTTCATCTTCACAATCTTAACAAAAACTGTACCCTCTAACCATTATTTCCAGACCTGATTGCTTGTATTCTTAATCCTATAGCTCGTTATTTATAGAAGAATTTCCTCATACATAGTAGCATCTTTATTGCTCAATCTCTTAATTTTGCAGAATGAGATGTTTTTATTTCTATAAGTAATACTAAGTCTCGGATAAAAAGGGAAGGAAACTACATACCTACTAAGTAGTTCGGCTTGGCCATTGGGTCTGTTTCGCTTGTGTTCTACAAGCTTGGCCCAGGGGAGCCTCTTAGGCGTTTCTCAAGGTTGGAAGATGTTATCTATTCGAATATGTAGTTTGCAAATAAACAAAAAAAACTTCAATTTCTGCATAAAGTAACGTAAGTTTTTCTGAGAAAAATATTTGGGATATCGTCGAGAACGAGGACATAATTTTGGTAGATTGGGTTCGTCCAAACCTTATTAAAGAGAGAAATTTCTATGAAGATTGTAGCTGATAGCTCTTGGTGTTGGAGGAGTTCACTGGCCGAGAGATAAAGTGGTTCGGGAATGCAAGATATGCAGATAAAAAAGGTGGCCAATACGTGGACAACCGATTTTCTTATACGGACAACTATTTTATGTGGACAACCAAAAAAATTTAAAATTTGATATGGACAACAATTTTTAAGGGGACAACACTCTATTAGTTTGCAATCAAGTCCTCCAAGAATTAGAGATTATTTTAATTCCTCCCTCTTTTTTTCATAAACCCTAGACTTTAGTCTTCATCTTCTACTACTTCTTCTTTATCACCGACAACTTTCTAGAGAGAGAAAAACTTTGGACGAACATGGTTGGCTATGGTATCAAGAAGGGAGGAAACTGTCCAAGAATCTTCCTAAAGAAGCAGGTAAGATCTAAAGTCTTCTTCATGAACCCTAGAAAAGAAAAATCTCATTGTTGATTATGGCATCAAGAAAAAAGAAGGAAATTGTTGAAGCTCTTCCGAAAGAGAAAGCTATGATCTAATTCTTCTTCTTCGTGAACTCTAGAACATAAAAAAATCCCGTATGTTATTCAACAACTCATGAGGGTTACTGGCTTGTGTCAAGTAAATAGCCCAGATAAGGACCTTAACGGGTATTCATCCATCAAGAGTTTCAAGACAATCAATCACCTCGACTAGTTTAAAATAGAGGCAAATATTATTATATATAGTGCAACAACTAGACAATCCCAAAAATGCTCCACCCAGAATTACATTCATTCTCTGTGTTTGGAAATGAAGAACATGGAAAAACTACTAGGTCGAGTTGGTTAATGCGGTTCACATAGAGCCACAGGTCAGAGGTACAATTTGAACTAAACATCGAAGTTAACTACCACATTCTATACACTCAAAAGCGAATAATAAAATTGCAATTCCTAAATAAACTCCTAAATCACAACAATTAATAATAGTAAGAAAGAGAGAGAGTGTGTGTGTGTGTGAGTGAGAGAGAAAGAGAGAGAGAGCACTCATTAAAGTTAATCCTGGTTGAATTATGAGAATTATGAGATCTCAAAAGAAATTAATTATAAACTAAGAACCAATGAGATCAAATTCTCAACATATTATAACTCAAAAAAAAAAGAATCCCTTTTTCTCATGATAATGATGACGATGACAGTTTTATATTTTAATCATTGTTTTTGTTTTTCTTTTTTTTTTTGATGAAGAATCATTGTTTTTGTTAATGGTCCACAATTTAATAACGGTTAATATTTAAGGTCTTATGGAGTTGTCCCTTTATTAAATCAAAGTCAACTAAGTCAAACATAATTGACTCTTGCCGGACCCGAATATAGTCGTCCATATAAAAAAATCGGTTGTCCACATATTGGCCACCATAAAAAACCATGGACAACACTATTAATTTTTTGAGTTATTTCCTTTTTGGCCCCCTACTTTGTGACCTGTTTCCTTCTTGGCCCCCTACTTTGTGACCTGTTTCCTTCTTGGCCCTCTATTTTTCATAAATTCAAATTTGACTCCTTATTTTCATGTAAATGCCATAACTACCCTTCCTAATTTCAAAATAAAATATTTAAAAAAGAGATATTTCCACCTCACATATTTTCAAGTAAATGCCATAACTACCTGGAAAATTTTCTCTCTTTTTTTAAATATTTTTTTGATAGTGTTTTATTTTGAAATTAGGAAGAGTACTTATGACATTTACTTGAAAATAGGGGGTCAAATTTGAATTTATGAAAAATAGGGGGCCAAGAATGAAACTGGTCACAAAGTAGGGGGCCAAAAAGAAAATAACTCTAACTTTTTTTATATTGATAAACTGAGTATGGGCTTGACCCGATTACATTAATTCTAAAGTAATAGAAGACAACTAAAAATGGAAACTAAAGTTACGTAAAATTAGCCATGGGCAACATTATTTTGGTTTACTGGTTTTCACTGTATAGGTCAAAATATGAAAATAAGTAAAAAAAAAAAACACAAAACTGTTGTAAAGCAATCCCACATCGGTTGTGAGGCGGAGTGTGGTGCTCCTCTTAAGAGGTTAAGCACCCTTCCCTAGTGAGAACTTTTAAAACCGTGAGGTGCAGGTGTGCTAAAGCGAGTACCACTAGCATCCCAGAAAGCTGGTCCGCACCATCCTATATCACGTTATCAGCACGGTTCGCTCAACTGTGATGTGGTCTTGGGAGGGTGTGTTGTAAAGCAATCCCACATCGGTGTGAGACGGATTGTGGTGCTCCTCTTAAGAAGTTAAATACCCTTCCCTAGTGAGGCCCAAGTGTGCCAAAGTGGACAGTATCACTAGCAACCCAGAAGGCTCATCCGCACCATCCTATAACAAAAACATTTTGTATAATTATTATTCAGGTAAAAAAACATAAAGACTGAAATACCCTTTTGTCATTTTGTGTAACTAATTTTTTTTTTTTTTAACTTTAAATCTACATAATTTTTTGTTGAGATGTCGAATTTCTATAAAATTTATGTATTTAGAATGAATTTTTCATTAGCTTTGTAACAAGAACCATCTCAAACTCACCCTTGAGGCCCAAGTCTTTCATCTCAAACTCACCATTTAACTGATCCTTTAACATGTGGACTTCTGACATATCCTTGCAAGCTATCAGCATGTCATCCACATATAGGAGTAGATACACATAAGATCCATCTGATAGTTTCCTGTGATACACACAACTATCATATTAGCTTCTATCATAACCGTTTTTGACCATAAAGGTATCAAAATGCTTATACCACTGCCTAGGAGATTGTTTCAATCCATACAAGGATTTCTTCAGCAAACAGACCTGGTCTTCTTTCCCGAGAATCTCAAACCCCTCAGGTTGACGCATATAAATTTGTTCCTCCAACTCCCCATATAAGAATGCAGTCTTAACATCAAGTTGCTCCAATTCCATATCATACAAAGCAACCATAGCAAGTAATACTTTAATAGAGCTATGTTTAACAACATGAGAAAATACCTCATTGAAGTCAATTCCTTCTCGTTGTGTAAACCCCTTGGGTACTAACCGTGCTTTGTACCTGATGGGCCTAGAAAGTTTCCTAAATAGGTCTACACCCGCAAGTGCACGGGTGTCAAGTTGTAATATTTCCGGAAAGACCGGTTCGTTCCTCAGAGACTAGTTAAACTTATTCTAAAACTAGGAAGTAATAAGATGTTTCAAATGTTTTGATTTTGGTTTTAAAATGAATGAAATATTAAAATAAAATTACGGAAAGAAAATACAAATGATACAAGGAACTCAAATGGGGGAGAGACCTAGGGTTTTTAGAATCCACTCAATAAAATCACTTTTTGGAACAAATACTTAAAATGATTAATTCTTTTTTTTTTTTTATAACTCAGCATTTCGGATAATGAATTATCCTAATTCTGGAGATGTTTTCGATAAAATCGGTTTTTTTAACTCATAAAATTGTAATTGTTTTATTTTGAAAAACAAATCTCTAAACTATTGGCTATTAATCGATAAGCATACACCATCAAAGAACTTAATCTAAGTATGGTGTATCAAACTAAAAATATAGACAATGAAAAGAAAATAAGTTTAGCTAATTAAAACAACTTAAACTTTTAAGCACGATCAAGAGATTTAGTCATAAAAGAATATGTTTCTAAAAGATCAATACGGTTTCATCATCAACCCTAGATAAACGATTAGTTATCCATGAAACAACGAGATTAAAATTGATATGAAGAATAAGAGAAAATGGAAGAAGAACTAAACTTTTTCTTGCTCAGAACTGTTTTCCCTCTGGAAGCCAAACGTACCCCTAAAGAAAATAATTTTCCAGCAAGTGGGAAAAGAATTTTCCAGCAATACTTCTTAACCAAACATGGTCTTCTTCTCCACCAAAATTTCTCTTTCTCTTTCTACTGTTTTAGTTCAAATCAGAAAACCAAAACTTTGAAAATGGATATTAAATTAGATAACAAATTGGATAATCTTCTTTCTTTCTCACTCTACAATTTCTCTTTGAATCACTCTCACAAGGATTCGAAAGAAATGAAGAACAAGAAAAGTATGAGTTCTCTGTTTCTTTAATAATATCTCTCTCTCTCACATTTAATCTCTCTCTCACTATCAATCTCTCTATCTTCTCACACAAAAATATAGAATTACATAAGAAAAAAGAATAGGAAATCAGAGATGATGAAGAAAAAATGGCTCTCTGTTCATTTTAGCCGTGAGGAGATGATAAAAATGATGAACTTTCTCCCTCTCTCTCTCTCTAATATTTCTGCTTAGTTGAGCTTTTGAGAGGAGATGATCCCCCCCAAACATGAGATAAGATCTCTAAGGCCTCCATTCTCTGTTATATATAGATAGAGAAGAAGAAGAAATCCAGCAACAGTCCTTTCTCTCTCTAAAAATATCTTCCACAGCTCACTCTCTCCAATCCTTCTAAAAACTCATCTCCAAGAATCTCACCAGATTTCATCCAAAGTCCCTCCTTCAATCACTGTTGTTTCGGTTTTAAGAGAAAAGAACAAAAATCATGGAGCTTCTCCAGCCGAGCTTTCCATAAAATCACGATCTCTTTGATCTTCAATATTCAAACGAATAAAATCTGGTGCCAACCCATGCTTGTTGTTCCTTCAATCTCTACCTTTTTCTAAAAGATCTCCTCTTGATCATTAATCCGATTCCCTTCTTGATTCGGTTTCTTCTTTGCCAATCTCCATAGCAAAACAAATCTCTAACTTTCTCTCTTTGCGAATCCCTTCCTTTTATCTTGATTTTCACTTTCTAGTTATGAGAGAAAGAAATATAATTTCTCTCTACAAAATCCATCAACACCATCCTCTGTTCCCTGCTTCTCTATTCTTGTAAAGAAAATATCTCATTATTCACAAGATCCAACAGAATGGTGGGTTCCACTTTCAAATTAAAGAAAGAAAGATTACCTATTTAAGTGGCACGGTGACATCATCCACCACATTACCCATTATGGGGAATTTGGCCAAAACTCCCTAAGAAATTATGTTTTTGGTTAAAAAGGATTCATCAAAGTTTTTTAGGCTTCACCTCCCTGATGGCAATTATGTAATTTTCAATTTCAGTAAAAAGACCAACCTAACCCTAGTCTAAGAAAATACCTTGCACTGCCTTGCAAACACTTTGCACTGCCTTGTAAACACCTTGCAGAGCCTTGCAAACACCTAGCATGGTTTTTGCAAACACCTTGGATAGCCTTGCAAACAAATTGCAGAGCCTTGCGAATACCTTGCAGAGCCTTGCAAAAACTTTGCAGAGCCTTACGAACACCTTGCATGACTTTTGCAAATACCTTGCACAACCTTGCGAACACCTTGCAGAGCCTTGCAAATACCTTGCAGAGCCTTGCAAACACCTTGCAGAGCCTTGCAAACACCTTGCAATGCCATGCAAATGAAGGAGTTGAAGGAGATGTCCTTCGACCAAGGTGACAATGCGAACAATTTGTCGGATAGGATAATTGATGTGGAAGATCATCAAGTCCGATTGATTTAGGGATCGTAGAGTTGTAGCTAGAGACCAACTACGATCGTCGAATTACGAAGTAATTCGCGGCTAACTTCGATCGGATCCTACAACGGGTTACACATAAGAGTGACAAATTGATCTAGGATATGACTAGTGGGAGTGAGATATAATCATGGGAGTGTCCCATAAACATATCTCATAGGCCTAAAAAGGAATTAGGCAAAGATAGTACAAAAAGGCCAAAAACAGGGTTTTTGGGCCTAGACCGGTTCGGGTACTTCTAGGACTCGGATTGGGCTGAATTTTGGAGGGTTAGTTGCTGATATAATAAACATTATATCTGCCAATTTTCGTGGTGTTTGGGAACCTCCTCCTTAGGGAATTGAGAAAATACCAATAGTTGCTATTTTCGACTATTTCCCTAAATCTTATTCTAAAGGGTGTTTTAGGAAACCTAAAAGGAGGTGGATTCTTATTAGGGTTCTATATAAACACTCTTAGGGCAGAGAATAAGGTGTGGAATTTCTCTCTAAGCTTTCTTACTCTACCACATCAAGTAGAGAGGAGAAAGTGAGCTAATTCCCAAGCTATCTTCTAGTCAAGCAAGAAGAAGGTCTTCTTATTATCCAACCACCATTGGTGTGCTAGCTATACAACAAGGTGGGAGATCAAATTGATTGATCGTGTCCCAAGTAGATGAGCTACACTTGAAGCTTTTGGTCTTCTTCAATCAATTCAACTAGTTCGAGGGAAAAGCGATTAAGGTAATCTACTATCTCCATTAGATTAATTACTAGTTTTGCATGTGATCCTGGGAATACTAGTGTAGACATTAGATGTCATATTTCCGCTATAAACACTAGTAGAAGGGTATAAATCCCTACAGTGGCGTCAGAGCCTCTTGCCATTAACTAGTTTTTGCTAAGAATCGAACTAATTAATATGCTTAATAGTTTGAAAATTGAGTTTATAAAAGTATTTTAAAATATGTTTTTAAAAGTATTTTAAACTCATAATTTGATGGGATTCAATAAATTTTCAAATTGAGAATCAAATTGATGATTAAAAGTGTTTTTAAAAGACTCAATTTCATTGAATTTCAAACTAATTCATGCTTGATTATGTTGATAGTTATATTTAAAAAGGTTTTAAAACATAAAATTTGATTAATTATGAATTGGATTCAAAGATTTTTCAAATTGATTTCAAAATTTTTCTTTGAAAAATTTCAAAAACCTAGATTTTGATCCAAAATTGGTTTGATTAAGAGTTGTTTTTTAGATTTTGGAAACTTTTGAAAAATAAAGATTTGGAATTTTAGAAGTGTTCTAAAAAGAGTAGTTTTGAGTTTGGGAAACTCTCAAAACAAATTTGGAAAAATTTAAAAAGTTTCTAAAAGTTTTGAAAATTTTAGAAGTGTTCTAAAAGGAATTTCAAAAATTTAAGAAAAGTTTTAAAATTGGAAAATAGCAACTTAAAGTTGCATAAGAAAAAAAAAAAATTTCTTTTTGGAAACTAGGGTTTTGAAAAACCCTAGTGTCCGGCCAGGAAGCTTCCTGGCCGGACCAGAAGCTCCTGGATGCGTCCTCTGGACGCGTCCAGAGCAGCTGCTGAGACGCGTCTTGAAGACGCGACCAGTAGCTGCGACAGAAGCTTCTGGACGCGTCTTGAAGACGCGTCCAGAGCAGCTACTAAGGACGCGTCTTGAAGACGCATCCAGGTCGCGTCTAAGACGCGACCAGCAGCTGCGAAGGAGCTTCCTGGACGCGTCTAGGACGCGTCCAGAGCACTCGACGAGACGCGTCTGGGAGGTTCTGGGTGTCTCGGACTAGTCCGAGACACCTAGTGCTGGTCCGGTCCAG
>BEHA01005113.1:12630-29556 GCA_002897215.1 Eschscholzia californica subsp. californica
AGAGATCCTGAGAGTGAAGAATGGGTAATAGCTGGCTTTTCCATAGAAGATAGTTCGTATTGTCAAGGCGAATAGAAACCAGACTAGCAAAATTTTGAAGAGAAGGTAAGGTAGGAACAGAGGTAGTGGGGGTTGGGGGAGAAGAAAGAACAGTAGGGGAAGAGAGAGGGTTTGCTGTTGAACCAGCCATGAATGAAACAGTGAAGAAAAAAAAAAGGTTTAGAAGAACAGAAAGGAGAAGAAGAAGGCTGAAGGCACAAGAAACTAAGAGGATTTTCTTAGGGATCGTTTCAGCTCTGATACCATGTGAATTTGGAAAATCAGGATGCCCTCAATTGTAGGGCATGAGTAGTTTATATAGAAGAATGATGAGATGTACAATTACATTTGTATCCCTAAGTAAATAAGAAAAAGACATTTACACCAAAATCATGTAATTATATATTAACAATAAGTTCATAACTAAAAGTATTCGCTACGTAGACTTAAGGGAACGTGGTCGGTAGTCATTTGTTACGGTTTTGATTATTTATTACGGTTTTGAAGCATGGTAAAAAGACGTATGGTTCGTAGTGATATTTTTCTGAAGTAGGTTGCATGTTATGTAATGAACTATATATAGTATGTGATCATTTGTTGTATACTGACTGTAACAAGTTTATATTCATTTATCATGCTCAATTATTTTTTTTTCGTGCCAAAGGCATGGGCTACACCTTCGTGTGTGTGTGTGCGCGCGTAATGGTTTTATAGACGTTTTCTTGGATAAGAGATTTTTTTCAAAATTTATAACTTTCAATATGTTTGGTGTATTTTTTTGGTAAAAGTCTCACGTGACCGTTTATCATTATTCCTCAAAACTGGGGGAACTAGCGACTCGCCAGTCACCTCCTCTAGAAGAATATGGTTCAAGAAAACATGTATAGCCTGAAATGTGTTTTCGTACCAATAGAATACCGAATATTTGGAAGTAATTATTCGGTAGTGTATAAAATATGTGAAGCCAGCAAAGAAAATAAAAAGCCCCATTGGAACCAATTAGAGTATATATTTCCATTTTGGATCACAAAGATATAATGTTGTGATACAAATTACAAATTAACCAAATAGGATTCCTTAATCTATTAGATAATAAATATAAAGAACTAAATTCACATATGTACATATCTCCTTGCTATCAAACTTCTGTGAACTCGATTTATTGAAGTATATTGAAGAGAAGGAAGATATCTAGAAGATATCTCCCCAAGATAGAAAGAAATACATAATATAGCAATTGTAATTTTAATTGTTTCCTCTTTGTAATATTTCCTTATTTATTATTTCTCTACAAACCCTATTGTAATCTCTATAAATATGTACCCAAGTCTATCAATGAAATCACCTTTGATAATTATATCTCTTGTGTCTCCTTCAATTTATTATGGTATTAGAGCACAATTAATATTTCCTGGAGTTTTTCATAAAGATTATTGGTTTCTTCGGCTTTTATTCAAGGAGCTCTACGGATTCTTATTATTTTAATCTTTACATCATCTTCAAAGGTCAGTTATCAACAAATTTTTTTTATTTTTTTCCAATTTTTTCGAATTTTTTTCGAATTTTTTGCGACAATTTTTAACCAATTTTAGGTTAAAGACACATTCTGTTCTGTTCCGGAACAGGTTAAAGACACATTCTGTTCTGTTCTGGAACAAGATTAGCCCTAATCCGGATTCATCCGATACTAGAATAGACCTAATCCGGTCTGTTCCCATACCAGAACACAACAATTTTAAAACCGGAATAGACCTAATTCTAAAACCAGAACATAACTCAACACGACCCAAATCGGAACCAAAAACAAATTTTCGGTTCCCGACTTCCTGTTGTCTTCTCCGATGAACCTACCCTTTAGGGTTTCGGATTTCCCGCCGGAATAGTGTGATTCGCCTCTTCAGACGATAAGACCTCCACGAATACACACCTGGACCCTCTTCTCGTCGGAAATTCATCACGAGAACTTTCAATTTTCTTACTGGCCGAGAGCGACAGTTCCAGAGAACTTTCTCTCTCTACAAATCCTCCACTTTTGATCACTGTTGGTGGACGAACTCACTCGATTCGAACTCCTCTCCCTTTGATTAGCTTTTTCCCTAGGTTGATTACGACTTACCTATTGGTTTCAAAGAAACCCTAAATTCGGCTGGTTAAAACAACCTACCGGAACCCTAATTTAGCCGGCGGCAATCACCCGAATCAGGTGACGGAGTCAAATCTAATTGACCCCCGTCTTGCCCCATTGACCGGACTTTTTCACCGACCTTTGACTTTGACCAGGTCCATTCGTATTGACCCAGACTTCTGACTTTGACCGACCCAAATTTGACTTCTTTTTGTGACATCTCACGTTTGTGACGCTTTCTTTTTTCCAACAGTACATAACTGTTTGGACTATTTGTGACAGTATACTGTCCCTTTAACTTCCCAACACTTCTGTTGGTGACATTCTGGACTGTCTCCTTTACTTCCCAACACTTCTGTTTGGACTATTTATTTGAGACAACATATACTGTCCCTTTTATTCCTAGCCAACACTTCTGTTAGTTGTGCAAATTCTAAACCGTCCCTTATATATTATTGTGACGTTGATTTTACAATAGATTATTTTCTTCTATTCTTTACAGAACAATGACTTCTGGACAATCTGCCAACATCAGTGATCTGAACTCGAATTCAGATGACACTCCACCGATGACAGACACTACTCCTCCTCTTCAACAAATATGTGAGGCTTATTATGTGCATCCTTCGGACAATGCCACTTCTGTTGGTGTTAATCCCGTTCTTACCGGTCCAGACTATGCTGAATGGGCTCACAGTATGCACGATGCTCTTATCATTAAAAATAAGCAAGGTTTTATCGATGGGTCGCTCCCTAAACCGACGGATCCTGCGCAACTTCATGCATGGACCCGTTGTGACACCATGGTGGCTGCTTGGATATCCAATTCTGTCAGCGAGGAAATCCGACGTAGCACGAGACGTTCGGCTTCTGCTTTTGATCTTTGGAAGAATTTGAAGGAGCGTTTTGCTACGTCTAACGCTACCTACATTTATCAGCTGAAGAAAAAGATTTCTGCCCTTACTCAGGAGCACCAGACTATTTCAGCTTATTATTCTCAGTTGAAGTCTTATTGGGATGAATTGGATGTTATCATTCCACCCACTTCATGTGCTTGCCCTGTTGGCAAAACAACTATTGAATATCATCTTACCTCGCGTACAATTGAATTTCTCATGGGTCTTCATGAATGTTATTCTGCGACTTGCAATAACATACTTCTCATGGAACAACTACCTTCTCTGGTCAAGGTATATAATTTGATCATTCAAGAAGAGCAGAAAAATAAGATCAATGCTCCTTTTGACTTTCACGCTTTCAACGCTAAGATCACGGCTGCTAACAAGTTGAAAGAAAGTGATTTACCTCGCCCGAAAAATAAGCGAGTTCGTCCTTATTGTACTAAGTGCAACCTTCATGGACACATTGCTGACACTTGCAACAGAGATGTAAGAGCATCTCCAATGGGACACTCAATCTCTAACACTTAGAGTGCCACATTTGATTTTTGAGAGTTTTTATTAAAAAACCATCTCCAATGGAACACTTTGTTAGACACTCTAATATGAGGTGGACACATTTATTATAGAGTGTCTAGAGAGAGAAACTCTAAAATGAGAGTGTCTACTTGAGACTCTCTAATGTTACTTTAATATTCCAACCAATAGAAAACTTTGCTTTTCAACTACTTTTTATCTATTGAATTAAAGATGGACATGTGTATTAAGTATAGAAACTTTAGAGATCTCCATTGGAGATCAACAAAAATTAGAGTGTCTCTGTATTAACATTTAGGAAAGAGAATCTCTATTAACACTTGACAATTAGGATTTATAGAGTGTTGGTTAGAGTGTCCCATTGGAGATGCTCTAATGTGCACTCATTGCAAACGTCTCGGTCATTCTGTTGATCGATGTTATCTCCTACATGGTCGCCCCCCCTCGTCCAGGTGGTGCCCGTAGCACTTCTCAGGGTTCCAGCTCTTCTCCAGCTCCAACTCTTACCAGAGAAGACTATGACCGCATTATGGCAGTTATCAATGCACAAACTCCTTCCAGTTCTGCTATGATGTCAGGTACTTCCCTATCTCACCCTTTGGTTTGGATTGTTGATAGTGGTGCTTCAAACCATGTTTGCTTCTCTCTAGATGCTTTTAGCTCTTATGCTTTAGCACCACCATCTTGTTATGTTCAAATTCCTGATAGAGCGACTTACTTAGTCAAATACATTGGCAGAGTCGTCTTTTCCGACTCTCTCTCTATTGACCAAGTTTATTACATTCCTAATTTCAAATTTAATTTGATGTCTGTAAATCAGACTTGTAAATCTTTGAAATCTGGTATTTATTTTGATTCAACTCATTGCCTTTTTCAGACGATCTCAAATCATCAGGAGATTGGTCGGGCTGATGCTATTGATGGACTCTACATTCTCCGTAGGAATTTTACTGCACTTGCTTTGAATAAGTCAATCGACGTCTGGCACCGTCGACTTGGACATCCTAATTTAGGCCGTTTACGTACTTTATCAGAACGTTTCCCGTTTATTTCCTTTAATAAGTCGCATGAATGCGTTGTATGCCCTATGGCAAAACAATCTAAGGTGGTTTTTAATAAAAGTAGTAGTTTTAGTACTTTTGCTTTTCAACTTATTCATGCTGATATTTGGGGACCCTTTCCGGTTCCATCTTTAACCAACAAGCGTTATTTCCTCACACTTGTTGATGACTTCTCCAGATTTACTTGGACATTCCTTATGCAATCCAAGTCTGAGACTAAAACACATTTAAACTTCTTTTTTCAGTTTGTTTCTAAACAATATCATAAGAAGATTAAATCTATATCCTCGAGTCCTGAAAATACATTTTCAAACCCGATTGAAATATTTCGTTCTGATAATGGAGCCGAGTTCTTATCCAATGATCTCCAAACTTGGTTCCATTCTCATGGAATTCTCCATCAACGCAGTTGCGTCTCCACACCCGAACAAAATGGTGTCGTCGAACGTAAACATCGTCATTTACTCGATGTTGCTCGCGCTTTGCGTTTTCAAGCACATCTCCCTTTAAAATTTTGGGGGGAATGTTTAAAAACGGCAACCTATTTAATCAATAGAATGCCGACTCCAATACTTTCATACAAATCTCCTTATGAAATGTTATATGATTCTCCACCGGACTACTTAGCTCTCCGAGTTTTCGGTTGTTTATGTTTTGCAACCAATACCAACATCCAAAATAAGTTCGATCATCGAGCTAAACCTGGAATATTTGTTGGTTATCCGCCTGGGAAGAAAGGATACACCATTTACGATTTAGAGACACACAATCTCTATGATTCCCGGAACGTGCGTTTTTTTGAGGATAAGTTCCCTTTCGCTGAACGTCAATCGACATTCTCTGAACCTACCTCCTCCACTCCGCTTTCATCGGACGCCTATTACTTCAGTCCCATCGACGATACCCACTCGCCTCATCCAGACTTGTATACTCTCCCGTCTTTGGTCGACGACCATTCACACTCTTCCACTGACGCGACCCCCATCCCACCTATTGTGTTAGACTCCTCATCTTCCGCTGCTTCTTCCTCGGAGGAATCTCCCGAGCTTCCTTCTGACTCTGTTATTCCCTCGCAAGGTATTTCCCCTCTGCAAGGTGCTTCTCCTTCGAAAGAACCTTCACCTTCGAATTCTGACACCACCCCGGTTTCAGCTACTTCTCCCGAAGAACCTTTACCTTCTTCTCGACCAGTCCGTACAACGAGACGTCCTGCCCATCTGGCTGACTATCTTTGTTCTTGTACTACTGCACCTACGACTTCCACCAAATATCCCTTAACTGACTATGTCAGTTTTGAAAAATTCACCCCTTCCCATCGAGCATTTCTTACTTCCGTTGTCAATACGGAAGAACCCACATCCTATTCCGCCGCCAAGGTTTTTCCAGAATGGCGTGTTGCAATGGATAAGGAAATTCAAGCTCTTGAACAAAATCAAACTTGGTCAATAACTCCCTTACCCCCGGGAAAGAAACCAATTGGTTGTAAATGGGTGTACAAAATCAAATACCGCTCTGACGGATCAATTGAACGTCATAAAGCGCGACTCGTTGCCAAGGGTTATACCCAAGTAGAAGGCATCGATTATCATGATACTTTCGCCCCAGTCGCCAAATTGGTCACTGTTCGTGCACTTCTTTCCGTTGCTGCCATTAAAGATTGGCCCCTCCATCAGTTGGATGTGAATAATGCTTTTCTCCAAGGTGACTTGGATGAAGAAGTCTACATGACTATTCCACCTGGGTTTTCCAGGACTGGTGACCACAAAGTATGTCGCTTGCACAAATCCCTTTACGGATTAAAACAAGCTTCTCGACAGTGGTTTGCCAAATTTTCTACCGGCTTACAAGCTGAAGGTTTTAAACAGTCATCTTCTGATCATTCACTGTTTTGTTTTTTTGATGGTCCGACTGCCATTTACGTCTTAGTTTACGTAGATGACATCATTATCACCGGCAATAATGCCTCGGAAATTTCATCTCTTCAATTACGTCTCGAGAAACGTTTTTCTCTTAAAAACCTTGGACGACTTCAATACTTTCTTGGAATCGAAGTATCTCGTTCCCCAAAAGGCATTTTCCTTTGTCAACGCAAATACACGTTGGACATTCTTCGCGACTCGGGTCTCCTCGGAGCTAAACCAAGTCTTTTTCCCATGGAACAACACTTAAAGTTATTACCTACTGATGGTACGCCATTAGACGATCCAACTTCGTTTCGGCGTCTTATTGGTCGACTTTTATATGTCACGGTGACTCGTCCTGACATTTCATTTTCTGTGAATTACCTTAGTCAATTCATGCAAAATCCCCACTCCAATCATATGGATGCGGCTACTCGAGTTGTTCGTTATTTGAAAGGCACCATGAATCATGGCCTCCTTCTCTCTTCGTCCAGCACTCTAACTATTTCTGGTTTTACCGACTCTGATTGGGCTAGTTGTCCCATCACCCGTCGCTCGACCACCGGCTACTTCACTATGCTTGGTTCAAGTCCGTTGTCTTGGAAGTCCAAGAAACAACCGACTGTTTCCCGTTCCTCGGCTGAGGCAGAATATCGGGCTCTAGCTACACTCACTGCGGAACTGCAGTGGCTGAAATATTTGTTTCAAGACCTTCGTGTCTCAATTCCAGAACCCTTTCAGGTCTTCTGTGACAATATGGCGGCTATGCACATTGCCGCCAATCCTGTCTTTCACGAACGAACAAAGCATATCGAGATCGATTGCCATTTCGTTCGGGAGAAAATTGAATCTGGTCTTATTAAGACGACTCACCTTCGCTCTGCCGATCAGATAGCTGACATCTTTACGAAACCACTTGGTTCAGATCCATTTCATCGGTTACTCTCCAAGTTGGGCTTGATTCAGATTCCTTCCCCTGCTCCAACTTGCGGGGGGGTATTGAAGTATATTGAAGAGAAGGAAGATATCTAGAAGATATCTTCCCAAGATAGAAAGAAATACATAATATAGCAATTGTAATTTTAATTGTTTCCTCTTTGTAATATTTCCTTATTTATTATTTCTCTACAAACCCTATTGTAATCTCTATAAATATGTACCCAAGTCTATCAATGAAATCACCTTTGATAATTATATCTCTTGTGTCTCCTTCAATTTATTACGATTATTTTTAAATTCTATTATTTGATGGATTAGCAAATCGGGCTGAAAATGATTGAGAGAAATTGTCACACGAGTCAGTAAAACTCGATCCTTGATCAAAATTCTTCAAATAACTAGACGGATCATATGCAACCTGAGTCGAAGTAATATTACTGGAACGAGAACTAAAAATCTTCTTCTTTTCTTTCTTTATCCTTCTGCATAAGACTCTCCACTTTTGTGCGCTCGAGTTCGTCTCAAATTCACCTAAGTAAGAGGATTTGCACCAATTTTGAACTCCTTCAATGGCCATCGGGGATTATATTATTGTGATATACTGATATCTTGTTGTTGTTAATTAGAATTGATATAAGGCAACCTAGTATTTATAGCAAATATGAGGTTCTTGAGTCAACCTACTTGTAAGGGCACACAAACATTGGATCATATATTTTGCTGACTCAAAAGTTACAACAATGAGCTGCCATATCTATTTTGTGGTCAGCCAGGGCTACCAATCCACTACAAAAACAAGCATATGTCGGCATCGATATGGTGGTTGCCAGTATTTATGTATGAGTGATTAGCGACCGGTATTTGTACCTCATTCTTATATGATTTCAATTTCACTCTATTTGACCTTACAGATTATTGTTATAATAGCGGTACGAATAGATTTTCACTAGTCAGAGAAAGTCTTTTTTCTATAGTAAGGATACAATCCTCGCATACAGATGTACTAATCGGGCACAATAGGGTTACTATTTCTTTTGAGGAGCAAGGACTCTCTCACTTTATCTTGAAAGTGGTAAGAGAAAAAGGAAGTTTCCAATTCATTTGAATCACCTAATGGATAGCGTTTTTAAAGTTATTAAGAACAATCGAAAAGTAGCATTTGTGTAAAGAGCTTTCTTTTGACGTGTCGATACGAGACTTTTAAATAAAATAATTTTTTTTTAGTATTGCAATACACTGTGACATAAGCATCTATCTAATGAAGATGATTCAAGAATTGATATTATTACAAACCAATATAGATCTAGTGTATTGGTTCTTAACCCTTTAATTTTTGAATGGTCAATGTAAGTATATAACTTTTCGTGTGCATGTAGACGATAGGAATGTCATCAAAATCCAAAATGACTGGCCTAATTACTACAAAATTAAAGCTAAAGTAAAGGCAATACTTTACCAGATGTCTTTATAGAAAGTAAGAGCGTCACAATCTCATAAGTCTTCCATGGAGATGAATTTAGTTTCATTATCGGAACGAAATGTCTGAATGGGACATCATCCTTTTAGAGAGGTCGAGGGAAAAGAAATGGTTTTAATGGACTGCTGATATTGTTGATCGGTCGTGAAGTTCAAAAAGAAGTCATGATAGGCATTGGTCTCAGATTGGGCTGCATCATCAGGAAAGTCCAAAGTCATCAACTAGCGCTAAAGAATAACGTCTGTCAGTTAGAGAAGGGACTAGAAAAGATCCCCAGACATCCAACATGAATTAGTTGAAAAATACTAACTGAAACAAAAGAAATAAAACAAATTAGCTTGTTTTGCCACAGGACAAATAATACAATCATAAATGATTGAAAGACATAAATTTGTATTGTTTAAAAAGAAAATATAACGGCCTAAATTAAGATGTTCAAGGCAATAATGTCAAGGGTTGAGCTACTAATTATTAAAAGTGTGAGAGGCGGTTTCAATTGAAACCAATTGAGGCGGTTTCAATTGAGAGGCAATTTCTAATTGGAGTCTCTAATTGGTGACTACCTATGTCGGCTTATATTGTATATAAATAGGGGTTGAGTATTATCAATTAACACAACAACTCTTCTTTAGAGAGAGCTAGAGAGAGAGATCAAGAGAGAGAAATTTTGTTCATAATTTTGAGCGGTGTTTAATTTCTCGGTCGTCGAAGATCTAGTATAGAAGGTTGATTTCTATACGGTACCATCTTGGGACGACTTGCAGGTTGTGTTAGTCGTCTTCATCTATCCTTCAATAAAGATTTCTTGTTCTCCCCGAGGACGTAGGCTTTAAAGCCGAACCTCGTTAAATTCTGCTTGCATATTTAGTTTTGGCTTAGCTTTTCGATTAATTTTCGTAGTCGGATCAATTTCTAGGATAAGTTCGATAGCTTCCGCGACTTTTGGTCGAACAATTGGTATCAGAGCCTTGTTTAGATTGAACGAAGAGAAGATGGGATCAAGAAGTGGTACGATGAAAGCAGGTAAATATGAGATTGAGAAGTTCAATGGGAAAAACGATTTTTCTTATTGGCGGATGCAGATGAAAAATCTGTTAATCTCGCAGAAATTACACAAGACGTTGACGGGAAAGAAATCAGGAGATATGTCGGATGAGGATTGGGAAGAGTTAGATCTTGAAGCACGGACAACCATTATGTTGTGTCTTGAGAGGGACGTGGCGTTCCTAGTAGACTAAGAAACAACGGCGGCGAGTGTGTGGTTAAAGCTAGAAAGAAATTTCATGACGAAAACTTTAACGAATCGGATCTACTTAAAATCCAAATTATTCACATGTAGAATGGAAGAGGGTTCTTCTATTCAAGAATATGTTAATAGGTTTGACAGGATTATCTCAGATTTGAAGGATATTGATGTTAAGGTTGAGGATGAGGACCAAGCCCTCATATTGTTACTTTCATTGCCTAAATCCTATGAGAATCTTGTTCAAACTTTGATGCTTGTTGGTGATAGTCTAAGCATGGAAGAGACGAGAAATTCATTATTAGCGGATGACCTTCGTAAGGTTGCTACTAGCGGTATGACGTCGGGTGGAGTAGACAAGGATCAAGCACAAGGGTTGTTTGCAACGAGGGCTAGGAGTAGTGAAAGGGGAAAGGGAAAGGGCGGGAAATCTAGATCCAAATCTAGAGGCTCTTTCAAGAAAACGTGTTTTAGTTGTGGTGAGTTTGGCCACTTTAAAACGGCTTGTCCAAAGAGAAAGTTGAAGCAAAAGAACAAAGGCTACAAGGAGAAACAAGCGATGCAAGAGGCAATATATGTGTCAGAAGACCCTGACGAATGTTTCTCGATAACAGAGGTGTCTGAGAAGATCTCCGATAAGTGGATGTTTGATTCAGGGGCATCACACCATATGTGTCCAAATAGGAGTAAGGTTTACTACCTATATACTGGGTGATGATAGTATATGTAAAACTGTGGGACTCAGAACAATACGTATCAAGATGCACGATGGAGTGGTGAGAACATTGACGGACGTAAGACACATACCCGATTTGCGGAAAAATCTAATTTCCCTTGGTGTGTTGGAGCGGAACGGCTGTAAGATAATTATAGAGAATGGCTCCATAAAAGTCGTTAAGGGTTCTTTGGTGGTAATGAGAGGTACTCGTTACGGTAATTTATACAAATTTTTGGGGACAACATTACGGGAGATGTAGCAGTAGGAATTAGTGGAAGGGATCCAACCGCTTGTACGAGGCTTTGGCATATGCGCCTTGGGCATATGTAAGAAAAGGATCTATCTTTGATGTGCGGGAAAGGCTTGTTGAAGGACATGAAGAAGCCTTGCATGGAGTTTTGTGAGCATTGTGTGTTCGGGAAGGCACACAGTGTGACGTTCTCTACAAGCAAGCATAAGAGCAAAGAGGTATTAGACTACGTGCATACCGATGTCTGGGGACCGGCAAAGTTAGCTTCCAAGGGTGGTTCCAGGTATTTTTTTTACATTTGTTGATGATCATTCGAGATTTGTCTGGCTTTACATTGGTTGAGAACAAAACTGGTCGAAAGCTGAAGACGTTAAGATCGGATAATGGGACCGAGTACACGGATGGGGCATTCAAAGAGTTTTGTAATCAGGAAGGCATTGTGAGGCATTGGACAGTAGTAAACACACCTCAGCAGAATGGAGTCGTAGAGAGATTGAACCGTACACTACTTGAGAAGGCTAGATATATGCGCTCCAATTCGGGATTAGGCTTAGAAAGGTGGGCAGAATCTGTAGCTACAGCTTGTTATATTGTGAACAGGTCTCCACATTCTTCTTTAGATGGCGGCATACCTTACGAGGTGTGGTCAGGTGAACATGCAGATTACGGGATACTTAAGGTTTTCGGTTGTACGACCTATTACCATGTTAAAGGTAACAAACTTGACAATAGAGCAAAGAAGCCAATTTTCTTAGGATATGCTACAGGAGTCAAGGGTTATCGGCTATGGTGTACGGAAGACAAGAAGTTTGTAATCAACAGAGATGTGGTGTTTGATGAATAGTCTATTGTAGCTATGGCAAAAGCTACGGTGCCTAGTTGTGGTGATGTTGGGTCTACTAAAGCTCAAGTAGTGGAAGTAGAAGCCGAAGACCAACGGGTTTCTAGGAATCATGATCAGGTGGAGCATTAGGATAATACTCAGAATGAGGAAATTGATGAACCCGATCATGAGGAGGTTCAAGGGGAAGGTACACAAGTTTTACAACAACAACAGCAAGATGTTTCGGTACACACTAGGCCGAAACGGTTATATAAGCCGGTACAGATGTTAGGGTCAGACAAACCTCTTAGGCATTACGGGCACGCAAATGTGGTTGAATATGAACTCACGGTGGAAGACGACGAGCCGGTCACCTTCAAACAACCTATTACCGCGGAGGATAGAGAGAGTTGGTTGGTTGCTATGCAAGAAGAGATGGAGTCTCTTCACAAGAACAAGACTTGGGAGGTTGTACCATTGCCCGAAGGGAAGTCTGTTATTGGTTGTAAATGGGTGTACAAGAAGAAAGAGGATTCTTCCGAAATCAATGGTACAAGGTATAAGGCAAGACTAGTGGCCAAGGGTTATGCACAGAAAGAAGGGGTCGACTACAATGAGATTTTCTCCCCGGTCGTGAAACATACTTCTATTCGGGTGCTATTGAGTATTGTTGCTCATAGTGATCTTGAGCTGGAACAACTCGATGTTGAAAGCGCCTTCTTGCACGGTGATTTGGAAGAAGAAATTTATATGGCTCAACCTGAGGGATACAAGGTTGAGGGTAAAGAAAATCAAGTATGTCGTTTGAGGAAGTCTCTTTACAGATTGAAACAATCCCCTCGCCAATGGTACAAACGATTTGATTTTTTTTACGCTAAAGCATGATTTTCGCAGAAGTGACTATGATTGTTGTGAATACATCAAGAAGCTTCGGGAAGGTGACTTTATTTATCTCCTTTTGTATGTGGATGACATGCTTATTGCTTCTCGAAACATGATGGAGATAGATAAGTTAAAATCTCAACTCAGTCAAGAGTTTGAGATGAAAGACATGGGCGCTGCAAAGAAGATACTAGGAATGGAGATTAAGAGAGAGCGGTCAAGTAAGAAACTGTACTTGAATCAGAAAGGTTACATCGAACGAGTAATTTCTCGATTCGGGATGCAGAATGCGAAGGCGGTGTCAATACCTTTGGCACCACACTTCAGGCTCTCGAGAAAACAATCTCACACTACTACGGTGGAGAAGAATCAAATGGATCGTGTACCATATGCTAGTGCAGTTGGCAGTTTGATGTACGCTATGGTGTGTACTCGTCCGGATATTTCACATGCGGTCAGTGTGGTTAGTAGGTTTATGGCAAACCCAGGGAAGACACACTGGGAAGCTGTGAAGTGGGTCTTGAGGTACTTAAAGAGTACCGTTGATACGGGTTTGTGCTTTGGTGGAGACACATGTCAGGTAAGCGGTTATGTTGACTCGGATTATGCTGGCAATCTAGATAGAAGACGATCTACTACTGGTTATGTATTTAGGGTACATGGTGCTCCAGTTAGTTGGTGATCGATGTTACAATCTACAGTTGCGTTATCTACTACGGAGGCCGAGTATATGGCTATGGCCGAGGGTGTGAAGGAAGCATTGTGGTGGTGGGGTCTTCTGGATGATCTAGGGATTAAGCAGGAATGCGTAGATGTAAGGAATGATAGTCGAAGTGCGATCCACTTGGCGAAGAATCAGGTTCATCATGCTCGTACTAAGCATATCGATGTCAGGTATCACTTTGTACGGGATGTCATAGAGGAAGGTGATGTTTCTCTCATGAAGGTTCACACAGATGAGAATCCCGCGGACATGTTGACTAAAGTGGTGACGTGTAGCAAGTTTCATCATTGCTTGGAATTGCTAAAAATTGGCTCGTGTTAATTTGCCCGAAAGGGCGTAATGGCGACAAGGTAAACTTTATGTGAAGGGTTGGTAGAACTACGGTAGGCTTGATCCTACAAAAGGGTACGTAGGCAGCCATGGTCATATGGCGCAGTCGGATGAAGCTACAAGAAACAGATATATCTTACAAGGAGTATCCTGGTGTTCGTCCAAAATTTGAAGTGTATCAAATTGTGTACGAGGTGGAGAATTGTGAGTGGCCGTTTGAGTTTAGATGGCTATGGCGGTTTTGGAATTGTGATCATAGGCGGTTTAAGCATAGGCGGTTTGTGACTAGCAGGAGGCGGTTTCAATTGGATTTCAGTTTCTAAATTGGATTACAAAGTCGGCTTATAATAATTTATAAATAGGGGTTTGAGTGCCACCACTAAAGATATCAACAAACAACTCAACAACAATTCTTTTCAGAGAGAGCTAGAGGAAGAGCAAGTGAGAGAGATTTTGTTCATAGTTTTGAGCGGTGTTTAATTTCTCGGTCGTCGAAGATTTAGTATAAAAGGTTGATTTCTATACGGTACCATCTTGGGACGAACTTGCGGGTTGTGTGAGTCGTCTTCATCTATCCTTCAATAAAGATTTCTTGTTCGCCCGAGGACGTAGGCTTTAAAGCCGAACCTCGTTAATTTTGTTTGCATATTTAGTTTTGGCATAGCTTTTCGATTAATCTTCATAATCGGATCAATTTCTAGGATAGGTTCGATAGCTTCCGTGACTTTTAGTACTAACACCATGTGAAATTATAAAAGTATTAACGGAAGCAATTGATATTAGTCTAGTAGAATCAACAAGGTAATCTGTATTGATCAATTGAATGTGTATTTATAATATTTACATTAGGATTACAAGAAATTGAAAGAGTTTTACATTAGAAAAACTAGTATAATTTACATCTTAGGAAACTAATAAGATAGAATCCTAATCTGGTTCTCTTTGCTCTTCTTCATGGAACCGGGCTGAAAAATATAGGACGTCAACATCATATATACATATGTCCTTCCTATCAACTTCCATCAACTTGTTTGTTTGTAAATTGTATTCTTTGATGGATTAGCGAATCGGGCTGAAAAAGATTGAGAGAAGTCCTCAGACGACACACTAAAACACGTCTCCTGATCGAAATTTTTCAAATAACTAGATCGATCATATGCAACCCGAATCGGAGTACTAGAACTGAACATCTTCTTCTTTTCTTTCTTTATCCTTCTGCATAAGACTCTCCACTTTTGTGCACTCGAGTTCGTCTCAAATTCACCTGAGTAAGATGATTTGCACAAATTTTGAACTCCTTCAATGGCCATTAGGGATTATTGTAGTATCTTGTTGTTGTTGTTGATGATGATTAGAATTGAGATAAGGCAAGCTAGTATTTATAGCTAAAATGAGTTACCTGGGTCAACCCACTTGTAAGGTGCATCCATGGGCACACAAACTTTGGACCATGTATTTTGCTGACCCAAAAGTTACAACAATGAGCTGCCATATCTGTTTTGTGGTCAGCTCGGGGCTGGGGCTACCAACCCACTACAAAAAGAAAGTATGTGTCATAGCTATCCTGTAGGTGTTATTAGCTACATTTATACGAGTTCAACCTCACTCCATTTGACCTCACTGTTTGGTGTTTGTAATTTCGTTATTAAAATATTTGAAATGCGCTTATCAACTTAGTACACAGAATTCCATCTACGAGTACTTAGAACAACATTCTGTTATAATGGTCGAATGAATAGATTTTCACTCGTGAGATAATGTTTTTTCTATGTGAAGGATACAATCCATATACTATTCCTACATAATAGGACTACTATTTTTATTTTCGAGGAGCCTCTCATTTTATCTCAAAAGTAGCAAGAGACAAGGGAAGTTTTCCAATTCATCTGAATGACCTAAGGGATATTGTTTTTAAGAACAATTGAAAAGTAGCAGTTGTGTAAAGAGCTTTCTTTTGTGCTCATGTAGATTGTAGGGTTGCCATCAAAATCTAAAATGAGTGGTCTAATTACTACAAAAGTAAAGCTAAAGAGAAGGCAATATCTTAAGAAATGTCTTTAAAGAAAGTAAGACCGTCACATTGACTGATATGACGTACACTTTTATTTTGTGCATGGTTGAGTCAGCTTTATCCCTCCATGCTTGCTTATCTATACCAAAAGAATTGCTACCCCAACTTTCCTAGTTTGTAGTGCCGTCAAGTGAGATATCAAACTATAATTTTCAATAACTTATGGTTTGACTCAAAGTCTTACTCAATCCATTTTTTTTTTGTTTGAGAAATTGACTATGGTCTATGTTAGTTCTTACAAAGGATTGATACATCATGAAAATGTGGAAAGCATGATAACCGCCTAAGTTAAACCAATAATGAAAGACTTCTACAACCCAACAACATGAAAAAGGCCTAAAGGCCGACAAACTTATTACATTATTTATACCTTTAATAATCCAAGTTCAATAACTATAGATTTCACCTCATCTGGGAATCGGAACCTGAGATCTTAAGGATTTTGGAGTTTATGTCAACACTATCAACCACTTGGGCAACCAAGCTTAAAAAGATACGTCATGGAAATATGTAGTCACGAAGATGTACATGAACATCTGACTAACTCTATCTCTTTCTCTCTTCCTCTCCCACCCCCCTCTTTATCTCTTGGGAACCTCGAGGTGGGCTTAAAGCGAAATCCTCACTTTCAGACTTTGATAATGCTAATATCCTGCTAATGGAAAAAGGGTACACTCCTAAGTTAGTTTGTGTATTAAGTAAGTAAAGTATTGAGTTAAGATATAAAATGAAAGTACATTGGTCATTAGGCAAAAGAAAAATATGTCTGGGAAGGATAGGGGAACACAAAATACTTTCAGGGTTTGGCTTAAGTTTGTTTCAATAGTAATTGTCCCAACAAATTGACGCAACAAGAAAGAGAAATTATGGATCGATTAAATGAGATTGTGGGATACTATCTGTTGGG